>JAKTTT010000068.1:0-118048 GCA_030581615.1 Alloascoidea africana | reverse complement strand
CAACATCGTCAGCAGTGACAAATTTTTCAAGGTCAAAGTCAGCGGTAGAGACCGAGTTGATTAGCTTTTTATCCAACCAAGATTTGAATAAGGGCCAGTAGTAACCTTCAGTGTATTTCTCCTCCTTGGATGCTTTGATTGACTCCATAACAGAGTGGAAAACGTCAAAGGTGATGTCTCCATTAAATTTGAATTTTGTCATGGTTAAGGATAAAGATTGGAAATCTGTGAAAATTGTAACTTGAATAGGTAACTTGTTAAATCGTAACTTGTTAAATCGATGAAGATCAATATAAAGGAAAAGGATTCCTTTATATAGACTTCAAGTAATATCTATGACTAAGAATAATGACTAAGAATAATGACTAATAATAATGACTAATGGATAATAATAATAGATAAGGATAATAATAATAATAGATAAGGATAAGAATAATAATATATATTGATAAGAATAAAAATAGATAAGGATAAGAATAAAAATAGATAAGGATAAGAATAAAAATAGATAAGGATAAGAATAATAATAGATAAGAATAAAAAAATTAACTGTCGTGAGATCATAATTTGATAATTTCATAAGACGGATGCCTGTTCATGCACGACAGACTGTGTATCCCCCAAAACAACCTACAGCACCTCCTAGACCAGTTTCACCATACACACCTAGCTGGACATCCGGGAATCAACAGGATGATGGTTTGGCTAAGACCCAAATTCTACTTTCCAGATTTCGAAAAAATAATTACCGACTATGTTCGATCCTGTCGAAAGTGCATGGAAGTAAAGCCTAACAACAAAAGCATAGGGGCGTTACAGGAAACAACACCAGCCACAGGGCGCTGGTCCGACATCTGCATCGACGTTGTTTCAGGGTTCCCTCAGAACAAAATCCAAAACGACAAAGTCGATTCGATCCTTGTAATAGTGGACAAATTCTCATCAAGAATTCACCTGTACCCCATAAGCAAAAACTTTACGTCCAACGATTTTGCAAACCTACTCTTCAGAAATTACTTCCCTATCCATGGAATACCCAAGTCGATTACAAGCGACCGTGGACCACAATTCACAAGTCAAGCAATGACAACTCTTTTCAAATCCCTTCAGATCAACCATAACCTGTCAGTGACCGCTCACCACCAGAGCAACGGCAAAGTTGAGCGAGCAATACGCACAATCCAGGAATACCTCCGCCTCTACATTGAAGATGACAAAGACTGGATAAAGTTAATACCCACAGCGGAATTTGTACTTAACAAAGCACCCAAAATCGGCCTGGGAGGCCAGTCACCCTTTGAAGTAGATTTGGGGTATAATCCAAATGGCATTACAGATCTACTATATTCTACAACAGAAGAAGGGGGAAAAACAGCGGACGAATTACGGGAATATTCGAAACGAGCGGAACAAGCCGCCGAGAGAAGTATGAAAGCCGCTTCTATCAGAAACAAGGAGTACTACGATAAAAAGCACAAAGATGTTGAATTTGAAGTAAACGACTCCGTCTATATCAACACATCTCTAGTCCCAACAGGCGATGTTCACAACCAAAACCTACCAAGGTCCTTACGCACCAAGTTTGTTGGACCCTTCAAAATTATTGCAAAGAAGTCACCGGTAAACTACGAACTAGAATTACCACCTTCGTACAAAATGGATCCTGTCTTTCGTATATCACAACTATCCAGACAACATCGAGTTCCAAAAAACAGCCTTAAAGCACCAGAACCTGAAGCACCAAGATACAAACGATACAAGGACAACGCGACAGAAATGGAACTAAAACAAATCCTAGATCACCAAAAAAAGGCAAGAGGATACACAATTAAAGTTGAATTTACTGACAACTCAATCCGATGGATACGGCTTAGCGAACTCCGCAAAACAGCCTTGGACATGTTGCAAGAATATTCGAAAAAGCACCCTGAAATAAAGGTTTAATCATCTTAAACCGGGAGGTGTAATATGTGACAGACATGGCAACATCCTATTTACTATTATTATGCTCTTAAACCTCATAGAGCATCATTCAAGAAGCCCCTATCTTCTTGAATAATCATCATGTATAATCTATCGTTAGCACAAGTAGAATTACTTAAATAGTGCATTCATTCCTTAGATAGAAAGAACAAAGAAATCATATCCATACTTTCTGACAATAAAACCTTTTTCCTGACTTGATGTTCGCATTCAACCACTTTAAACAACTGGCAACACGCTACAGAGCCCTAATTTATTGTTGTGCTGGCCTTAAGGAGTTTACCCGCCCATGGCTAGAATATATAAGGAGGTCGATTCCCACTTCTTGGGTTCGACCTCCATCCCACTTACTTACCACTTTTTATCACTACATTTTTTACATTTTACCAATACAAGTTTCCCTTCCTTATTTGATTTCCATTCACATTGTCCTCGTTCTTTATGTCGACACAGTATGACTGAAAGATTTTGGTATCTAATTCGTTGTCGGCACGCAGGGCGCAGACGTTGCGGCACGTGAGACTCAACAGATTCTGGAATCTTTTCAACAACTCGACGGTGGTGGCAGAGACTTCGGACTTTTTCAACATAACCTTGTGCATGACAAACTTGCTGGCTCGGTCGGACATGACCAGCGCGTAAGCGTGGTCAATGGGACCAATAACGTCGACCTGGATCATTTCGCCGGGGATGAATTCCTTCTTGGACGCAGCACTAGAACCGTGGGACTTGTTAACCTGGGCAGCACACACTTCGCACTCCTTGCACGCGGCAGATATGTTTTCCAGCGTCAGCTCGGGGTACAGCTGCTTGATGGTGGCGGTCGAGGCATGGCCAAGCGCAATATGCTTCTCGAGGATGGTGGAGTCCTCTTCAGCAGACAAGACGGTTTCAAAGTTCACGTCTGTGGCCTTGATTGTCCACAGCTTGCCAATTTTCGGAACTGACAAAATCAACTTGTTTCCCTTAGTCACCGTGACCAGATCTTCCTCCAAGATGATGGCATGGCCTGATTTAGTCAATAGGCTTCCAGAGATGATGTTTCTGTTGGTTCTTGGCATCACCCTTGGTAATTTGCACTTAAACAACGTCAAGCTGATGCCGAGAACGAATAGGAATATTATTTCTGGAAGTCTTCTCACCAAATCTGGTCACGTCATCATCTTGGAGAAAGACCTTGTCACTGTGACTAAAGGAAACAAGTTGATTCTATCTGTTCCCAAAATTGGAAAGCTGTGGACCATCAAAGCCACCGACGTGAACTTCGAAACCGTTTTGTCTGCCGAAGAGGATTCCACCATCCTCGAGAAGCATATTGCGCTTGGCCATGCCTTGACCTTTAAAAATCAGTTCTTTGCTTCTAGAATCTCATGGATCTAATCCAATATTCTGTTTCTTTTGTTGATATTAGTGGTTGTGATTTATTTGCTTTGTTTTTGACTTCTCAATAGGCTATTAATCAGAAAGCCAAGCATATAGATCTGAAGTATCATGTTGTTAGGGACCATTTGAAAGGTGATGAAACTGAATTATGTCCTCAATCAACGCCGCAGGTGTTTTCATTAGTATTATTGATCCAACTACTCTCTCTTTACTTTCTAGTTTTTTTAGAGCTCGATCATAACTCAAATGTGTTTGAGATTCTGTTTATTTTATTTTGATTTTCCTTGGTATTTTCAAATCACAATTGTTTACTCTTCTAGCTGAAGAATATTGCTGTACTGACACAAGCTATCGTTTATGTAGCCATTCGTTGTATTGTGGCCTATACTTGTCTTGTGCAGCTTTTCCCTTACTCAAATTCGATTCAACAGTCTTTAGAAGTTTGCCTTTTCTCTTCTTTATATAAGTGTGCTCATGTCTTGGTTTTTTTGATCGTAAAGAACACAGACCAGATTGTTTTTAATAAAGTGATTTTGTTAATTTTCACAAGAGTCAGTTGTATACATATACAAAAGATATATAAAAATGAGTGGATGTGTATTGCATTAGTATATAGATTCAGATTGATACGCTAACTGGAATAGTTGTATTCCTGTGATCTGACTTCCGAATTTCAAAGCCCAACTATGCCATTGTTAAGATGGTTATAAACTACAGATATGGAAAACTCTTTTAGGGAACATGTGGGCAATTTTGAACTTTAAGATTATGTAACATCTCAAAATCGGTAAAATGAGGAGATTACAAACAGAAAAGAGATAGAATACACCATTATTTGTTTGTATTAGAAAAACATTGCAAAAAGGTAGAAATAGTTCGGTGACTTTAACTGTGGGTTAGAGTTCAAACCATGCTGCAGAAATTGATTGTAGATCTACGAAGCTTCTTACTAAATTTGTTGTGATATGAACCCTCGAAAGATATATCCAACACCAACCCAGCACCGAAACTGGTTCTTGTTGTCACCTGTAACCAAGGAAAAATGACAACCCATTAAGAGTCCTGTGCTATCACGGACGAGCATGTTAGAATATTGGGCAATAATATGATACACACATATATATATCCAACAGGATTTGCTTCCGTTTTACTTTATTCTCTTCAGATCCATTTCATTTAGTGTATTTTGGTGCCTAACTTGAGCTATAGCTTTGTTAGAATGGCAGATATAGTCTTGCGAAAACAATACACACTGAGGCAGTGAAGGACTAAAAGAATACATTGGAGAACTAGACAGGAGAAATCTGTATTAGGCAAGTGAAAAGGAGGAGAGAAAGAACAAGAGCTTTGAGAACTACCAAAAGAGAGAGCGATTATATGTACTCTGAAAGTAGGTGTATATGAGCACCTCTGTAGAGCAGGCAAAGAAGATGGAAGAAGACTTTTTAAAGCAGTATACCGAGAAGAGCCTCGAAATGTGGTCAGATCTACTCCTTTGGCAGAATTTCATCTCAATTCTTCTGTCAACACTGCAATCGGAATGTCACCTTTTCGGGCTTGCTTAGGAGAGCAACCACGATCTCCGGCCGACATCCTTTTCTCAACCGCTGTGGAAACAATCCTCGGAGGCCGGTTCCGGATATCATTGCGCAACAACGAGAGCTCTTTGCCACAGCGAGGAACAACCTAGAGAAGGCAAGCGCGCAAACCAAAAGAAATTTTACGAATATAAATTTTTCCATTGGCGATCTGGTGTTTGTTTCCACTCAGGGCATGACAACCATCCCGGATAGCGACCAGGACAAGTTACCTCCAGCATTCGGCGGCCGATACTGTGGCACTTTCGAAATCGTCACAACTTAGACCAATGACAACTATACACTCGCGCTTCCCCCATCCAGTTGACTTCGCCCGACCTTTCACGTCAGCAAGCTAAAGCCCTACACACGCGATGGGGTAATCCCAGCCCCGGATGCCCATGACTCAAGAACCCATAAAGAATACTCGGATGGGACTGGTGAGGTGGAAATCGACTCTATACTTGATCACACCAAACGCGGGAGAGGTTTCAGTGTCAAAGTCAAAGAAAAATTCACGGGTGATACATTTTGGGTCACTCTATCGTCCTTGATAAGGACGGCCCCAGAGCTTTTGCGAGCATACGCCCGCACACAAGGACTAAACTTCAACGGGAAGAGGTTTGAAGTCTAGGAAGGGTGTAACGGCCTAGGCTAAGCCGCTCACGTATTCATAGATCGGACTATATAGCGAGACCCTTTCACTGCTCTTGGAGAGACAGGCATTCTTAGACTCGAAGAGTGATAGCAGTCTCTATCCATTTTTCCCTCCATAGATCAATACAACCTCCAACAAAAAACTTGGCAGTGTCTACAACGTTCAAAACAAACTTCCCCCCATTAAAGTGTTGACTTCTTTTTCGGCAAATAATATTATAAATCTCATGCAATGTATGCTCAGTGTCGGAATTGTGTGCTCTGAAGTTGCTTTGCAAGCAGAGACATGAGTTCCTCAACACTGAAAGAAGCCTTGGAAGAGCTCTGAGAGGGAGGAGAAGGATATGACGAATCCATGAGAGAAGATGATCAAGGAACTAAAAAGAATGAAAGAATTTGTATTCTAGGACCCTAGAAATGATGGGAAATATATCACTATTTATACATCAATATCTATCAGTCAGAGAGAAACAAAAGAGCCGCAAAAGAGAAACAAAAAGAAAACCAAAATGGTGTTTTGTTCATACATGTTTCTTGTCAACAAAGGACATAAAACTAAATGATCCTTTGTTCATGCATGCCTATCACCAACACTCAGAAAATTGATATTGCCAAGAATTGTTTTACTTCAAACTATCTTCATAGAAGCAATTCCGAGTATTGAAGAAGGAAATTCATACCTTAGTCTTTTAGAGGTCGGAGAGTGACCCAAAACGTAGGTCATGTGTAGTAGGGGTGCTGCAAATAAAAACTCCTAGAGATGTTAGGACTCGGGTGATATCCACTCCGGGAAAATCAATTTATAGCTATATAAGTAGGTTAGATCCCTATTCTATAGCAATTTAACAACTATTTGTGTGAATTACTGACCCCTAGCTTCCTCCGGACCTAACAAGAGGAATATTTGGCTTGTCTAAAGCCAATTCAAACCATAGTCCCCCTATCTCAAATGTCTATAAAAAAAGGCGTATCAACTCCAAATGCCCTCTTATATCTTATTCCGCTTTATTTCATCTACTTCTGCTTCAAAAAGCTCAGAGAAACTGCCATGTTTACTTACGAACTTTCCAAACCAGATTTTCTGTTCCTCCAGCCCTTCCGTCAATTAGACGAAGGCGGCTTTGGAAAAGTCTATCTTACTCGCTATCAATACCAGCAAGAAACCAGACTCTATGTCGTAAAGGTCATCTTCGAAGCCAAATTGATAGAGAGAGAAGCCACCAAACACACCGAGCGAGAGACGCATCATGGAGCAACTCAGCCACGGCGCTTTCAACACCACGCTCAAAGTTGCTTATCAATCCCCCCGACAAGATTTTCTTCGCCATGGATTTCTATCCAGGAGGAGACTAGTACAGACTCATCTCTTCCAGCAGCTATCGCGGCGCTGAGCGCGAAGCAAGATTCTACCTTGCTGAGCTGGCAGAAGCCCTGGACTTTCTGCACGCCAACGAAATAATCTTCAGAGACCTTAAGCTCGAAAGCATTGTGATAGGCGCCAAGGGGCACATCTCCTTGTGTCAATTTGGCCTCTCAACTTGGCGCCAGAATGCTTTGAGTTTCAAAGTTCCAAAGGAAGAAATGCCCGACTATCTCGCTTCGGAACCGTTCTGGGACTTCATCCCCATTAAGGATCCAGAGGCCCTCGACTGGTGGGTTCTCGGTGTTGTAGCATATGAGCTGGTGTTTTTTCGACTACCCTTCTGGTCAGAGGGGATATGCCAGCTCTATGCCAACATTATGATGGGGAGGACGCAAAGTTGCACGAATATTCCCCGGTGCAGAAACCCCCATAGAAGAAATTGACTACTTGACTTCTTTTGATAGGATTAAGGAAAAAGAGCAGGGTTTTTTTAAGACTTTGAAAGACCAAGATTGCACATTTGAATTTCCAAAAACTTTTTTTGCTTTACCTTTTACTTGTCGTTACTTGGAGTTTTGAATTGTAACAGTATACAATACTATAAAGTATAGTACACTCGTTTTTATGTTAATGTTCATGCCAGGTAAAATGCTATGCAATCTGCTACTTTTATCCTCAGACAAAGCTCTGTTTCAAACATTGCACTTTTGGAATCTTTCAGGCAAAGTTCACCTACCTCCACGGCCTATAAGATTGTAAATTAATCAAGACAAGAAGACATCAACGAAGGGCAAGTAAAAGAAAAGGAAAAGACAACAAAATCATTATACACTATTTCAAGTCAAAACACATTGATTCAAGTCAAAACCGCCATGCTATCCACTTCTCTTATTTTCAGACAAATATTTTGTCCGAACAGAGCGTTCGTGGAATGTTTGCGATGAGGTTGAGCTGCCTTCATAGTCTGCTCCTTAGTCGAACATCAAACTTCGAAACCACGCTTTCCTCATCGGCAAGAACAGACACGTTTTTTTCCCGATTGTATTTGTCTTCATTCACAGTAATGTAATGTGGCTTAAAAAACCTGTGGGCCATACAATCATAAACTCATCTTTTCGCATTGTAAAACTGAAACCCATTTTTGGTTCAGGTAGCAGTGGTTTAGGATTTTTACACCTCTCTGTTTCTGTGAAACTCGTCCGTCTGCTCTGAATGATATCCGTCATAAAGCCAATCTTGTCAAAATTATGAATTCCATTTTCCGTCACTTCCGCTATTACGAATAACAGCTGGATATTCGCACTTGCCTCTCTGGTCGTTGCCTCTTTGAATAATACGCTCCTTAAGTGCAAAGGCCCAAATATTATCTCTGACGGCTTATTCATATGGCGGACACAATCATGAAGCATGGCATCCAACAGCTGGTAATCGATTTAGCCATAGTTGGCTTCTAAAGATCATAGTTGGTGTTAAGTAGTGACCCAACCGCGTCCAGATGATGGATGCGATGTAAGGTATTGAAGTCAGCTTTCCAACACCAGTTCTGCAAGTTACCGGTGATGTTTAAAGGATCGCGGCCCTTTGAGACGGCCATCCTGCGTGATGAGATCAAATCAATTTGAAAGTGCTAAAAGGTCCAAGTATGGAAGGATAGGGCAAAGGGGAGCTGTTACAGTAAAGAATGATTTCAGTCTATCGGATTAGAAAGTATCTCGGAAATGAGACAACCTGACGATGTTTGGAGACAGAACATGGCAACCGTTCGGCACTGTGGTGCTAGGAGAAAGGACTTAACTCGAAAAAAACATAACAGAAGCAGTAGAGACATTTAAACAACTAATAGCGAATAAAGCGGTTATGTGTTTTGCGTCTTAAATAATTGTTGAAATTTGAAAGGTTGTGGAGGGTCCGTTCACATGTGAAATATATAATCTGTAGATTAGGCCCAATATGAGCTTGTAATGGTCAGCATTAGAGAAACTTCCAGCTTGTTAAAAAGTGCAATCATAACTTGGTCTTTAAAAAGGTTTGTGGAAAAGAGAAATGGCCTCAAAAGCAATTGTAAGCGTATTACGAATAAAATGCCTAGAGTGAGAAAATACTCAGGTTTGATGATTGAGAAAACGACGAGGGAAGGCCACCAACGCTTTTACATAAGGCTTTCTCTACTGCTGGACAAGACTGGTGGTTGATGGAAAACGACAAAGAGTTCTGGCTAGTGGAAGTGTCTACAATTTAATAAAATAATCGAGGTTGATCATAACATGCCAAAGTCTGAATGATGTTCCAAAGCTAAAGGGTCCGGAGTTGAAACCAACAAAATTAAGAAAACAGTTAAACGGTGAAAAAAGTCAGTTTTTTCTGCGTGTGTATTAGTCTATATGCTCTAAGACATTGCAAGACTGGTTTCAAAATAACTGCCTATATTTAAAACAATCTTCTTAGTGGATTTTTTGGGAAAATGGAAAGCAAATAGAAGTATAAAAATGTTTGGCAGCTGACTGTTCCAAAGCGCACAGTCAGCAAAATTGAAAAATGGCTGTTACCATGACTTAAAAGTAGCCTCCAGTCTTCCAATCCAGACCCAATTATCAGCATCCGAAAAGAACTTGGGCAACACTCAACGCCTGCGTCGTTCTAGTATCGCCGAACTTGAAAGCATAACTGAAGAAGTTTAGGTAAGATTTCCAGTGTCTATTTGTTAAAATCCGGCTAATCCTATGCAGATGTTTTTCAAACGATGGAGGTCAAGCAACTACTGAAAACATTAGTTCATTATATAGGTTTTCCTTTTACGAATTTTAACCAGCCAAAAGCTAAGTCGATGCTCGAAAACGAAGCATTGTCCTGTCAACCCACACACAACACCCATTTAATAATTCCTACTGCGTTTTAAACTTAGTTTGCCAAACCTTTCAAACAAGCAAAGAGTAGAAGCGTGACTAAAAACTTGGAGCGGTGACAGTAGTTCAAAAATGAAAGATTACAAACTCGGGTTTGTGGGGAAATGAAACTCCTAATTCTGTCTATATCTAAAAATAATAAGCTCCTTACACGTTTTCTGTGATTTTTGCTGGCTCATGCCTTACACTTGTCAGTCTATTAAAACATGATCGCCCATTAAAGATGATTCCTCTGATGAGTTTAGGCTCTTTCGGGTTCCGTCCTCACAAAACCCCTTTCTCTGCGCCATAGCCTAAGACAACTTAACAAAGTGTAAGCAACATTTGACCATCATACAGACCGTTGCTCGATGTTGTCAGTTAAAAACTCTCCCAAGTCAAGCAAAGCTGTATGCGAAAGTACAGCAAAAGCGATAGATATCAATTCTTTACCCGATGAAATACTTGTACTAATCTTTGGTTATCTGGATCAGTGTTGGACCCTAAAAGCGGGTTCTGTTTGTAGAAGGTGGAAAAGAATTGTTCATAACGACGCTGTTTGGGAAGAGACTTTTGTTCACGAGTTTGGCACCAAGTCTTTTCCAAGCATCTCAAAAAGTAATAGCTGGAGAGCGGAGTATCTCTATAGAAAGCTTTGTCTTCGAAAGTGGGGTGAAGGGCAACTCAGTTCTCAGACATTTATCGATCGTGGTGGCATTATTGACAATTTCGAAGCTGACTTCAAAAATAATCGTTTGTTGACATATTCAACATTAACTGGTGATCTTAATATTGATGAACTATATATTAAACAGGTTTCTGTAAGGATGCAATCTGAACCTTACAATAGGCTTCTTGCTATCTCTTATTGTGATGCACTGGCACTTGAACTTCAACAAGGCTCAATTAGAACAGTGTTGTTCTCACGAGACAAATCCACAAGTTATCATCGTGGTACACTTTCACCACCCTCACCAGACAGGTTTACGGCTCTATGCCTCAACAAGCAAGATATCCACAACAACAAAACTTCGCTTTATACTGGAGATAACGGGGGTAAGATACAAGCTTGGGATCTCAAACACAACAAAATGATTGCGGAGTGGCAAGTAGATACAGGCTGCGATGCTATTACTCATATTTTTGCAGACTTTAAGGGGTGTATCGTGGCAAGAGACTTGTTGGGAGGCTTGTATTACAAAACTCCACATAGTGACGACTTCATCTTGGCGATCTCAGGATGTTTTTGGTCATATTTTCCCCGGAGATCGAATAGAGATATCATCTTCAAGGTCGACTTTGCTGCAGGATATTGTGTAATAGGGAAGGGCAATGAGGTTATTCGATATGACATGAAACAAAGCCAAGATGGGGTTCCCAAATGGTCTTCACAGACTCTAAAGCTTGATGTCGCGCTTGGTAAGGAAAACGAGCAGCGCATTGTCGATAGTTCAATTGATGAGACATCACTACTGACATACGACAAATCACTTGTTGGTGGAGGTGCATGTTTGGCAACTGTGCTGATCGCAACTGGTGAAATTGTCATATTTGACATCCGTCAGCACTCAGATGAAAAATGGCTGAAGCCGACAGCCATCATCCGAGATCCTCTTTGGGATGCTGGTATATCAAATGTGTTTTACGAGCCAAGTATTGCGCATTGGAACATATCCACCATTGTAAACAACTCTCTGGTTGTTTTGGTAGGTCTTCGTGGTGGAATGAATGGTGGAAGCATAGTTGTGTATGATGCTCTCACTGGTACAAAAGTTCTTTTGTTCTGGATCAAAATTCCCAAAGATATTGCTCAACATACGATACATTGGCCCGGAGCTAGAACGGAAGTTGAATTTATCAGAGTGGATGACAATCCTGAGTTGTGTGCTGGAGCTGTTGTTCTGGGTGGTAATACTGTACAATACTTTAGTTATGGGAATAGCGCAATCGGGAAAATTTTTTCGCTGCAGAAAAAGAAATTTTGTACAGGCAAAAGTGCAAAAATGGAAAAGAATTACCAGGCTTGGTGGTGGACGACTTCGACGACGATCTTTCGTTTGACAGAGAAAATCAGTAATATAAAGTCGAGAATGGCTCGAACGAAGACGAAGTAGGAAAGTACGAACACAGAAAAACATGGAGATACTGACAATTGAGTCTGGAAAGTAGTGTTGAGACAACACCAGCATCTAAAGGTCGTCTTAATATCACTGGTCTTATTAGAAGTTCCTACAACCTGTTTCTGAAGAAATTCAGAACTGTCTACGCTGAGTTGCTTACTGCCTTTGTCTCAATAACAGTGGGCCACAAAATGATCGCATCGCTTTTTTTTTTTTTTTTTTTTTCAATCGTCGGCGCTACGTTTCTTTGCTTTTGGTGAGATAGTATAGTAATGGATCTGAGATTAGACTATAGCTAAATTGAAAGATTTTAGGTATTTCATGGCAACTTGGAAAAAGTATTCTTGGGATGTAATCATTCTGTGGTGGGACAAAATCATAATAAAAAAGCCTGTAAATGAATCTCTTCAACAATCAATGTAACTCCAAATCTCTTGTAACTCAGCATCTATTTTTGATGTGCTCTTGATCGTGAGTTGACTGAAAGAGATGGGAATTGTTTTGTAAATGTGGTCAATTCCTGTTTGAAGTTCAATGATTTCAGAAGGTGGTTCTGAATAATCATCAGACTTTACCTTTAGAGTAGAAAAAGATTATCGATTGGGTTTGAATCTGGAAATTGAGATAACTATTGCGACACTTCAGTTCCATTATTTTTCAATCGTTTTCGTGGTTTCATGGAGGCCGTTATTCTTCAGGTAAATAACATCTCCTACTTTCCTTTTTTAATTAGAAAGCCCACCAGCATTTTCTTCAAAACAATAACGAAATGATTGGATAGCATTTTGGTTTAAAACCTGTAATAGAGCCGTGCTTCTTCTGCGAACGGATGGCTCTGGATTATTAAGAAACCATCGCCATATCTGAGTTTCTGATTAGCTACTATTTCACTAGCTCTTTTTTACAATAACATTCTCTTTTATCTAAAGCTAGTCTGACACTCATCTACTCATCAGGCTTTCCAGTTGTCAACCACCAAATTTTCGCTTTTTCTGCAATGCCTCGTATTGCCTTGTGATGTAGCCTCGATGACGCTCTTTTTTAATAATTTCTCGAATCTAGGCCGCATAACATAGCACAAAAATATTCTGTGTAAATAGGTAAGCTACTGGTATTGTCATCAAACAGAGTTATTGAAACCTGAACAGTTTTCTCAGCTTGTCCGGAACCCATTAGTCTTACTGCAAATTGGAAATGCGTGCAAGAAAGTGTGATTGACTTTCTCCTACCTATCACCATTCCGACCCTGGACTTTGAATATTCTGCAATATTTGATCTCACCAAGCCTGCTTGTGTACTTTAACACCTCGCCAAACACGTAAAAGGTGTTGTCAGAGAGAGAGGAATGACTCGAGGGGTTGGCCTGTCTTTGGGTCAGCCGGGAATAGAATAAATAGAGCAGTGAGTAGGTTTCAACAAGATACGGCGATTTGAAACCAAAATTTACTAGTAAAGCAAGTGATGCTGACGCATCTTATAGACCGTTACTCAATGTTATCCGGCAAAAAGTCACATCACAAGAGACAGAAATCAATGATCTGCTTGATACGATACTGGTACAGATCATTGGTTAACTGGATTCCGACTTGCTCCACCAAGCGGGTTGCGTTTGCAGAAAGTGGAAAAGAATTGCTCATAACGACGCTGTTTGGGAAGAGATTTTTGTTCACGAGTTTGGCACCAAGTCTTTTCCAAGCGTCTCGAAAAGTACAAGTTGGCGAGAGGAATACCGCTACAGAAAGTTTTGTCTTCGAAGGTGGAGTAAAGGGCAATTCACTTCAGACACACACTTATCAATCATGATGGAATCATCGACAACTTTGAACCTGACTTTAAAACTAATTGTTTGCTTGTATTTTCAAGAATTAATAGTATATTTAATATCTCTGTGACCAAGATAAAAAAGTTTCTGCATGTGTGCATTTTGAACGTTACAAATGGATCTTACTGTCTCCTCATCCAATGCTCTGGCACCCCAAACTAAAGAAGACTCAATTTCAAACTAAAGAAAAATGCTTGCGGAGGGGAAAGTGAGTCAAGACTGTGGTGCTATCGTCGATGTTTCTGCAGACTTTAGGGGTTCCATCGTTGCAAGAGACTTGTTGGAAATCTTGCATTACAACACTCCACGTAGTGACAACTTCATCGCTTCATCTCAGCGATCTCAGGATGTTTTTGGTAGATGATATAAAGCGAACCAAGTGACTCGAACGAAGGTGAAAAAGGAAGTTACGGATAAAGAAAAACATATGGAGATACAGACATTGGAGATTGAAAAGTCGTGCTAAGACAATGCCAGTACCTGAAAGTCTTAAGTGTCATTTGTGTCGAAATTTGTCTCTTAAAACTTGTTTTCCAAGAAATTCAGAATGGCCTGGGTTGGGCCTAAACTGAGCGCTTAGTCCTTTGACATAGCATTTATCCTTAATATCAAATTCTTTTTCTGGAAATAACATGATCTAATATTAATGCTAGATGTGACTGACAAAGTCACACCCCACTTACCTTTATCAATTTGAATCCATCTTATTCCTTATTATGCTCTTAAACTTTTTACATCATTATTATATGTTACAAGTAACCTTATAACACATCATCATAAATTATCCCTCTTTAGTATTACTTAAATAAAGTACTCTTTCCTTACATAGAAATCAGAATCTACAATTCTTACGCAATTAAACCTTTTCATCTCCTCAATGTTTTCTTTAAACCAATTTACAACGCTAGCAACACGCTACATGGAATGATCTACAGATTCTAGTAAACAAGTAATAGCGAAGAAAACGTTTATAGAGTTGTGTTTTAGATATATGTTGAATGCTGAAGGGTAATGGAAAGCTAGAGGCTCGCATATAGCTTGCGACCTTTTATTAACTGAACGCTCAAAAACATATAACTACTTTTCTCAATAGTGACAAAACGCCGTGAACCGGATAATTACAATTATATCTGAAGCCAAAGAGACAAGACATTTTTTAACCTGCAAAAAGAAAGACCATGTCTAAGGATCTGGGGAAATGGTTGTTCCAAAGCTCAAAACAAAAACCCATACTTGATTGATAGCGATAAACAACAGATCCCAATTTGCATCTTGGGTTCTCATGCTGGGTTTGTCTGAGCACAAGCTCTAAAAAAGAACTGCTAGACCGAATTAAGATCAATAGGGGCTGCATTAGGAAACTCGACTCCTAAATTGTTCTAATTCGTGCTCATTAGTTTAGGGTAGATTCAAAATTGATGCGTCGTTTAGCTTCTCTTACAACGATAGTCTTGGGGTCAGGTGCCCCTTCTTCAATTGCTTTCCAAAAAGCCATAAACTAAGAATGTTAGATTACTTTGGTATATTGGAAGCTCAAACTTCCTCACCATTTTTTTTCTTGTGGCAAATGCCTCACCAGCAAGAGAGTTTTTGTGATATGCCGATTCAATATCAACCACAGACGCCAATTGAGAGCTCTCAGAATTATGGCTCTCGAGCTTGGGCTTTAAGATACTTATTTCAGATTTGAGTTGCGTCACGTTATTCATCAAATCCGAGGTTGAACGCATTTCGACAAGGGCTGTATATTCTTTTCAAAGTTTTAGACTCTTTGGCTTCTACTCTTTCGTGAAAGAACGTCTCACATACTAGATTTCAGACTCAGTAATCTTTTGGACACGGAATGTTCTTCTTCAATCAGATTCTCTACGACATTATTCAATTCGGACACAGATGGCTCGTCTTGGGAGGGGAACTATTCAGTCAAATAAACACTTGTTAACCACAAACACTGGCAAAAAGTGGCAAACTCCAACCCTCACCTGTTTAATAACATAATACGTCTGTTTTCCGTAAGTTTTTGAATCCACGTCTCCGGCAGCACTCAATGCCTCCAATGCTTTCACTGTATTGGTTTTGCTGATTCTGTTGTGAAGGTTTTGTACAATGTCTGTAACAGAGTACGGCCTGTTTTGCTGCTTCAAATAGTCTAGAATCACGGGCTCAACTATAGAAGGCTTAATTTAGCAATGCTGCTTCAATACCGAACGCTGTGAAACCAAACACACATTGCTCTTGCTTTGTGGTGGAAGATTTGTCGGACTTTTTGGCCATGGCTACTAGTGGTGTGTAGTGATGGTGGTTGTGGCAGTGAGTGCAAGTCAGCTCTTAATACCCTCTCCAGTCGTTTCTACGCTGGCCCTTCTCACTGAAGCTTTTTCTGCAAAGTCTATAGAAGAATAGGCTGAGAGGCTGTCCCTCCTGATCCATAAGAGCTTGCGATAGCTGAAGTTCCGATGACTGGATCCTCCATCTGGGAGTCGATGATTATAGACTCAGGTATAACGTCATTGATTGACCACTGCTGCTGCTTCCGTTTGATAGACTCCACCATAGGAGCCAGTTCACAGAAACTGGTTGTAAGTTCTTTTATGTGGGACTCAATCTGTTCTACTTGGCTCATTGTTCGCGAGTAGAGGGTCAAAGCTAGCAAGTAAAGGTCAGCTTGTGTAATCAAAGATTGAAAGCAAAAGAGCCTACCATCTGTGTGAGAATCTATACGAGTCAGTCCCACAAGAAATTCGCTCAGCTCCGATCTAACCTGGTATATCTAAATAAATTCCGTTAGAAGAGAACTCTATCGATTATTGATGAGAGCAGTAATACCTTCTTTTGCAGCAGATGCACCTTTCTTATGGAGCTATGAAGATCCTCTGTGGAATCAGCTTTAGAGCTTCCATTCTGACCATGGCCGACAGGGGTATTTTCTAGAATATCCGGGAATGGTGGGTAGTCTGGCTGCTGTTCTGACTTTATCATTCTCGTTTAGTTTCTACTGGAAGAGCTTTGGTGGAGAGAAATGCTGCGTGTCACATAGACAACATCCATTCACCCCTTCCTGTAGTCTGTGAAATGAGAAAAGCCTAACAGTATACATTGACTTGTAGATATGAGATTGCTTGGTATAGATTCCAGGTAACTGCTATTTAAAGAGAAACCAAGTAACATGCGTTAACTATACTTGAGCTCTTTTCTCTTTCTTCGGAAGTTTCCACATCCTCAGGATAAACTAATATTAATATGATCAGTAAGTACGCTATTGACACACTGCCTTTCAAAATGATAAATAAAGTTGTCCCGTTCCTAATGGTTTTTCGGCTAGAAAACGCATTCCGCGCCAACTATGTTTCCAGCGGACTACTCGGGGCATAAATGAAGATTGTAATGGTGGAAGTTGACCTTACCAGAAATCAACTAAAACAAAACAAGTGATTTTCACAGAATGGGTCTAGAGCAGGAAACCGGGTTGTTCCATATCTCATAAACGAGATATGGCAAATCTGATCTCCCACAGTCAAGAGAACAATGAAAAACAGGGCAAAGTGAAACTCTTTGCGACAAAGAGTTAACGGTTATCGGCTGGAATATAGACTCAGCTAGGTCTCGCATTGACTGTATAGATCGTTTTTTACAACTATTAGATATGTTATAACAAATAGACAGTATAGGCGAAGCTGGGATGTTATTAGTTGGTTGTGAACGAAAGTTTTCTACTAGAGGCAGTCGAAAAAACTAGTGACAGCTATTGAATCCCCAGAGATACGCGAACAAATGATAGTAAATGAGACGAAATTTTGGTATCACTTTCAGTATGAAATACAGATTATCAGTAGGCAGCTCACCAAGTCGCGGAGATTGGTATCTTGAGACTAACTCAGAAAAAGGAAAGTAATTCTTTGTCACTTTTGTCGTGCTGATCTTAATGAACTTTTTAGCTCCTCCTCTAAATCGCGAGCAGTTGATCATGTCCCCATAAAAAAGAGAGAAAGATGGTTTTTAATTCGCACCTAGTGAAGCTTACAATAGGTATTCAGCAAATTCAAGAGAAACTCGCAAGGTCAATTGGCCGAATTTTATCCAGGTTTAGAAATTTGATTTCCCTTGCATCAGCGAACACAGAACAATACAAGAACAAATTTAACAACGGTTGCAAGTGCAAGGGTCTTGAAGAAGGGCCCCGTCAAAATGTGAGTTTTGTAAGAGTTGGGGGAATTCGGAAAGCCATACAAAATGATTCTAGTAAACATTTATCTGTTAGGATGATTCGTCTCCCATGATAAAAGCATGTTGCTGATTGAGATTCAATTCTGGGAAATGTCAATCACTTGTCTAAATGGGAAGCTAAAGGGAAATCAAGCAATAATAGCATATTCATAATTCTTATTTCTATTCCATACCTGTTTCTTTTTTGTGAAGACTTATTCTCGTTTCGGTCTAGGCGTGCAATTCGGAATGCTTAATGCAGTTAACATTGGGCTCCATTTTTAACTTTTGTTTTACCCTATTAGAATTGGCAGAGGCTGACCTTGTCAGGCTAGTATATGAAAAAAAGGAAAGAAAAGATTAACATACATGTCTTGAGCCCTGTTTAGCTCGTTGGTAATTACATACTTTAACATTAGGATGGGGACCATAACTTCATCCATAGTTATGAAAAAAAAAAGAGTCTCAGAATAAAATCCCTTCCCATATTTTTGGGTGTTTCTAGATATCACAGTTACTACACAGCTAGCACTAATTCTTTCCATTTCAGTTTTATCTTTGGGACCATTAATAGCTGTTAGAGATAATACAACATTAGAACTCAAAGGCCGAAAATATATTAGAGCGACGTTTCAGCTATCAGTCAGGCTATATTAATGTATATTATGGAACTAGACGGGGTCTGTAAATTTAAACTTGTTAGGTTTAACTCTATTCTGCGATCTCGCCTCCATCTTTCGCGTAAGATTAGACTACTAGACAAACGGGATTGAAAAGAAACATTGTCCTGATTTAAAAGCTGCACCGGTCCATAAAATTTTTCCATTTTCATGTTCTAATTCCGAAAGTATCAAAAGATTCAGAACAAATGTATGTATGAGAGTGTGTACTCGCTTGTTATATCCCTCGATCATGAGTATGTGTGAGAGTGGAAATTTGAATGAGGAGAATACACGTTCATTCACATAATGTTGCTGAGACTTACTGGCTCATGCATTTGCGGAAAAAAAGGGTGAATAGTCCTGTTGTCCCAGTGTATTGTTGACCGGAGCTATACATATTTATAGATTCAGGAACCATTTGTTTCATTTTCATTCCATCTATAGGAGAGAGAGATAGTCATAGTGACATGTTTAATTTTTCCATTTCTGATAGCAGATGCGCGTTGATCCGTACACGCCCTTAAGCGCCACACGCATAACAAACACATTTGTTACTTATCATTTTTAGAGATAGCACTCTTTGAGGGCTTGCAGAACGAGAATGGGAAGAACACAGTGCCAGATCTGTCTATTTTGTGTTTTTTCCACGCAATTATTCATCTCAATATATCGGTCGAAGCGGTCGAGCTTATGGCAAAGAACAGAGAGATACGAGGATATACGGTGCAGATACGAGATTTCTTTTATGAGTGTACGCGGCCGAATTTGGTATGACATGCAGCTAATATCAAAGAAGGTTGGGAAACTGGACGCATCCACATCTTGGTCTGTAAGAAACATCAGGAATGTATGTGTCTCGAACTCCCCTATGAAAGGTAAAAATTAGCATAGGGCGTGGTGGGTATGCGCGGGCCTTGTTGTCAAATGAATACATGGCAAGAACAGTATAAAAGGACACCAATCGGTTCTCTCTTGGTTCTTCTTTTCTATATATCGTCGCTCGTTTCGCTTATAAAACAACTTACCAAAGTCTCTCTTTTAACACACAAACAATGAAGTTCTCTACTGCTGTTTCTGCCATTGCTGCCGCTGGCGCTGTCTCTGCTTTCAACCTCACCTCTGTTGAGACCGACACAGCCCTTTCCACCGTCTACGCCACTGTCACCTCTTGTGGCCCCGAGGTTACCTCCTGCCCAGCCAAGTCACACTCTGCTGCTGCTCCTACCAAAAACGCATCTAACGGTACCATCCCAGAATACACTGGTGCCGCTGGTGCCAACAGTGCTTCTTACGCCGTTGCCGGTGCCGTTGCCTTGTTCGGTGCTGCTATCTTGGGTCTTTAAGTTGTCTTTTTTATTGACATTTAAATGAAGGATAGTGGGTGGATAGTAACAATTTTTACTCGGCAACTCTACGTATCTTGAGGTTATAGATTTGAAATTCTTGGTTAGCTGTTTTGTTCAAAGTCATTGTTTTTAGATACCAAACTGTTTAATGAATGGTATTATCATTTTATTAAGATGAATTTGTAGAATGATTGTGTTATCATGATTACTAGTAAATTATAGTATAATTTCAGTGGTTTAATGGCTGAAAAAAAGAGTATTTGGGAAGTTATGTTGAGAGGTGTTTTTTTAGTGTTTAGAATGCATATACGTAATGTCAGCCACAGAAGGGGTGTGCGCGGATTTATTGGAAAAAGAAAGAAGGACCGAGAGCGCGTTCGCTATTATTATGATCTTTAAATAAGAAATCGTTCTAAACAAGTTATTCTGAAAGTGGAATGCTATCCAGCCCAACAGTAGACTTTAATCAGTGTCTGAGAGAGACCCATTCGCGGTTCTTTCTACAGTGAAAAACTGTAGATGGTGGCTGAAAGATAGGTCTTTTTACAACTATGAAATGCTGGTGTTAGGTCAGTACATCATCGCACTAGTTCTCAGTGGATTATTATTCAACTGTTGCTAGTATTCTAATCATTTTCTGTTTACTACTATCTTTTTGCCGCATTGCATGGCAAGAGTTGAGGCTTTTGTGTACATTTGAAGAGTAGATAATAGAGTACAGTACATCTGAGCGATGAGGCTTACAAATTGAGCGGCAAAATCACTAGATTTCCTAGAACAATAAGCATGGTGATCCAAATAAATGACCATAAGATGACCTACTTTCTCAAAACACTTTCAATTTATTTTTACCTCTTTTTTGATACTAATCCATCTTTTCACACGCACACACAGTTTGTAGTAAGAAATGACGTTGGTTACCCCGCCTTGTAATTTTTCTTCACCCAAGTTTAAAACGAAAAAAATCAGAATAATACTAAAAATCAAAACAAGACGTGTTTCAACGACTTTTAGTTACCATGGAATGTGCTTGTAAGTTCAATTTTTTTCTTGCTCAGAAATTAATTTTCGACAGTATTGACTAACATGATATGTGATAAGTATCTGGAGTGCTACCTAAGGAGCCAGTTGTTTCGCCAAAATCTGGAGGTGTTTTCGAGAAAAAGTTAATTGAAGATTACATCAAGGAGCATGGGACAGACCCTATAAACGATGAGAGTCTGTCGGTGGAAGAGCTTATCAGCGTGAAAACCAGTCCTGTGTTGCCAGCGCGGCCTCCAAGTCTGACGTCGATACCGTCGTTGCTGTCTGCGTTCCAGAACGAATGGGATGGACTGGCGTTGGAGGTGTTTAGCTTACGGAAACAGTTATACCAAGCCAAGCAAGAGCTGTCGAGTGCACTTTACCACCATGATGCGGCAGTAAGGGTTGCAGCAAGGCTTTTGGTGGAACGGGACGATGCTAGGAATGCCTTGGCCGAGTTATCAGCTTCGATTGGGAAAAATGGGTTGAATGCAGTGACGACGGGGAAGACAAGTGAGACGACGACGATGAAGATGAAGATGACGATGACAGGGACAAATAATGAGGAAGGACAGAATGGTTTACCGAATGAGGTTGAGGTTAAGATAATGAACAAGCAGGATGAATTAAAGTCGTTTAGAAAGTCAGCACTGAAAAGGTTACCAGAGGGCTATCCTAGCGTGGAGGAGATTGGGACGTTTAAGGCTTTGGACTCAGGCTCCGGATTGGGGAATAAGAAGGGATCTACTATAACGAGCTACAAGCTGAATAAGGAGCAGACGATTGCGGTGATTGGATTCGATTCGGGCGAGGTCAAGGTGTACAATATTGAGCAGGACAAGGTAGTCGAATCTTTGAATTTTGAGAGGAGAGTTGTTAGTGTTGGATGGGCCGATGCTCAGGAGTCTGTACCGGCGTCGTTTTTGGAGGATGGAGCCGTGTACGTGGGCAATGGAAAAGACAGATACTCGCTGGGACCGTCAGTGAAAAAAGTGGTGCAGCATCCGGCTGGAAGCGAGTACGTGATTTCGGTGAGCGACCGCGACTGGATTTTGCACGACCTGGGCTCGCACAAGAGCCTGCTCAGGGTGGAACTGGACGCGAGCAAGGGCGCCGTGCTGGACGCTGAGTTGCACCCAGACGGCGTGCTGTTCGCGGTGTATTTCGGCAGCGGGCAGATTGATATTTTCGACGTGGTCCAGGGCAGCCTGAGCGCGACGCTGGAGGACGAGAGCGAGGACAAGAGCCAGGCTGGCCGTGGCAGGCTGGCGTTTGCCAACAACGGGATCTGGCTGGCGGCCAGCACGGGCAGCGCTGTGGCTCTGTGGGACCTTCGCAAGGCCGCGGTGAGCCATCGCTTCCTTGCACCAGAGACTGGTGATGAGAGTCCCCTGGGGCCCGTGGAGGTGGGCTTCGACCAGTTCGGGCGCTATCTCGCGATCCGGGCCGGCGCGGCGGTGAGCGTCGGGCACTTTGACAAAAAGACCCGGAGCTGGGCCGAGAACGTGGCCGCCGTCCGGGTCGCAGAGCCCGAGTCACCTGCCTGTGCGGGTCTCGCGTGGCGGGGCGACGGGCGGGTGCTGCTCTGCATGGGCCGGTCCCGGGTCGCGAGGCTCGGTCCGCAGTAAGTGTACCATATCCCAAAAATAGAGAAACCTTAGCAAAGCACAAGTTAGCAAATATAGTCTAAACTAAAAGAAAGAGCCTTTTGGCTTTGGCTTTTGGCCCTTTGGCTTCGCCTTTTGGCTTTGGCTTTGGGCTTTGGCTTTGGGCCTGTGGGCTGTGCCCTGCCGGGCCCTGCCACTGGCCCTGCCACTGGCCCGTTGGCGGTACGAACGCGCGAAACCCAGTGCTGCTGGTACTAAAGGTACCGTCCTGTGCTCATCTCTGTCTTTGCTCCTGCTTTCCTCCTCCTTCTCGCTGTTTCCTCCTCCTTCTCCGTCTTCCAACCCTGGCACAGACCCTCGCAGCTTCTCATACACTCGCTAGCTCCGACTCTCCAATGAGCTTTATATCCTGCAGATGCTGACAGAACCACACTCCAATTCGTCTTCCTTCTCCAGGGACTCGACCCTCGTCTCAAGCTCCCGCTCCACCGCAAGCTCAAAGTCCAAGGCCAGCAGCTTTAGTCCCAGCTCGGCCTCCACAAAATCCTATTCGACCATCTCTGTGTCCTCCGCCAGCCGGTCTCGCTTCCTCTCCAGCTCCAACTCCAACTCCAACTCCATCTCCGACTCCTCCCTCCGCCCCTATTACCCTTCATCGAGTGCTTCTTCAAGTTCTTCATCAAGTGCTTCATCAAGTGCTTCGTCCTCGTCCTTTTCGTCCTACTCCTCCGACGCTTCCTATACCCAGGTCTATCTCATTTCTGATACCCACACCACTTTTACCACTTCCGTCGTTACTACAACCCATTTCACTTGCCCTACTACACTGGCTTCCGCACCGACTATCACCTCAAACTTCATGTTCTACAGAACCGCCCTGATGCAAGACGGAGAAGCCTCCAGCTCCTTCTATGCCACCATCCAGACCTCCCAGCCCCACCATAACTCTTCCATGAAGCCTGGCGCCATCGGAGGCACTGTCGTCGGCTCTGTCGTCGGTCTGGCCGTCATTCTGATTCTCCTGCTTTTCTTCTGCAAAACCTCCCGAAAAAAGCCGAGGTTTGCAAATCCTGTAAACGGCGCTACCGCTGCTACCGCTGCTGCTTCTGCTGCTGCTGTTCCTCCCCATGAAAAGCGAAAACATCTTGACAGTAAAAACGCTCTGTCGTTTTTCTCCCTGTTTTCAGTCTCGCCAAAGTCTAAATCTACATCAAGATCACTACCTCAATCTGAACCCAAACCAAAACCCCAGCTGCTTGAGAGAAAGCTATTCTTCATGGGCAAAAACCGCATTAAGGCCCCTCCTCGGCCAAATCCACCTCCTATTCCTGACCACCCGCCCATGGTGCCTGCCCTAGACATTCCGTCTCCAACAGAAACAAGTAGACTAAAGCTATCCGGCAGCGAAACTCACCTCGCCGGATACTCGCTCTCCCATTCGGAAGTTCAGGAACAGGACTATCCATGGCTTGTGGGTCCTGAGCCAGGCCCCCTTAATGAAGCCTACACTTTCCCTCCTCGAAGCTCACCGCCGTCCCCGTCCCCATCCTCGTCCCCATCTTCTCCAACCTCCATGTCCTCCCCTTCTCCGGACTTGAGGCGAGGCTCCGTGCAATCAATTGGCCAAGAAAACGTTTTTTACGATAACCGTGTGTTTGTGCCCGGTGCGATAGAAACCCTGTTTGAAGAGGACGATGAAGACACTCTATCTAACAAATCTTCCAACAGGTCAAAACTTTCTAGAAACACACCAGGATCTGATGCATCTAGAGGGTCCATATATGCGCCTATTAGAGCCATTCCTCGAGCGAGAAGCTCCTCTTCAACCTCTTCAAGACAGAGCCATTCTAGGTCTATGAGAGGCCAGACCTCTCATAGAGGGACTTCAATAGCCTCTGTCTCTCCAATCCTGACAGCTTCGCCTGGATCTTCTCCACGGTACTACCATCATCAGCGAAGCCACAGCATCAGCGAAAACGAGGCTGAAAGCGATAGCGACAGCGATAACGATAATGAAGAATCAAGCTTACAAAACCCTTTTTCAAACCGCCATCGTATGGCCCAGGACGGAGCAAAATACTCGGCGGTGCCATTACAAGACTCGAGCTCGAGCTCGAGCTACGATTATCGGCAGTTTAAGAAATCTTTCAATAGAAACCCGGATCCTCTACTATCGCCTCCGAGTCCCTCAGCGGCAACCGAGTTGCTGCGGTCATCATCCGTAAATACTCACCGTTCTGTATCTTCATCATCATCTTTGGGCTCGTTTTCTTCCGCTGAACTCGAGGCACCAGCGCAGGCTTTACAGTATGGCGATATACACCGACTGAGTCGGTTCAAGGAAACCATCTAGTCTTTCCTTTTGTCCAATGTGCATCATTTCTAGAGGACACACCTTTTATTATGAGAAATAGCTTTTGGCAACAGAAATAGAATAGCACCACACCAGCCTTTTGTTTTATTATGCTTGTTTATACCACACTTTCCTTTCTCCTTTTTCTTCCCTTTTTCCTTTTTCCTGTTTCTTTTTTGGATATCCTGGACCGTTTGTGCTGTTATCATCAGTTTTGATTTACATTTTTTAGAACATGATCATCATACCCTTCCTTTTTTTTTTCATATATATATTATTCTTTCTTGGTTTGGCTCTCTACGTTCCCTTCTGGCCTGATTTAGTTTTTTCCACTACATCTACAGTTTCTAGTTTCTAATTAGCATCAGTTGATCAACTGTGTAGTATTTGAACTCTAACTCCCGTGATAGCACGGTGGTGCGGGCTGTGGTACACTTAGGCGGGGGGAGGAGGCAGATCTCGGATGGTCTCCCGCCGAATTAATGCTTGCAACTTTGATCCCACACATTAATGACTTGGACATAGAGAAACAGAACACCATGTGATACAACTGCCTTTCCAACAAAGGAGCTTTCTTTCTCTCGTTCCGCATATAAAAGTCCCCTTTCTCCATCTCCTCTCTTTTTCTTTTGTCCCATACCTTCCATCAGAATTGAATTGAATTGAATTGAATTGTCACCATCATTATGTCTTCCGAAAAAACAATATCTCTTGGCGAGTACCTGTTCCGCCGTCTCCGTCAACTCCATGTAAAGTCCATCTTTGGTCTGCCAGGAGACTTTAACCTTGCTCTCTTGGACAAGATTTACGAAATTGACGGCCTCAGGTGGGTGGGAAACGCCAATGAATTGAACGCCGGATACGCCGCCGATGGCTACGCCAGAGTCAAGAACCTGGCCTGCTTGGTGACCACTTTTGGTGTTGGCGAGCTATCTGCTATCAATGCGGTCGCTGGATCCTACGCGGAACATATCGGCGTGGTCCATGTCGTCGGCATCCCGTCCATCGCTGCCCAGTCAAAGCAACTCTTGCTACACCATACTCTGGGAAATGGCGATTTCACCGTCTTCCATCGCATCTCGGCAAGCATCTCCCAAACCACCACCATCCTGAGAGATGTCCATAACGCTCCTGCGGAAATCGATAGGGTTATCAGAGACGCATACGTCTACCAGAAGCCCGTCTACATCGGGTTCCCTTCCAACTACGTTGATGCCCAGGTCCCGGCCTCTTTATTGGACACGCGAATTGACCTCAAGTTGGAGCCCAATGACAGAGAATCCGAAATTGAGGTGGTGAACTCAATTCTTCAATTGGTCGAACAGGCAAGAAACCCGGTGATTCTCGTTGACGCATGTGCCAGTAGACACCAGGTCAAAGAAGAGACTGCAAAGCTTGCGGAAATCACCCAATTCCCCGTCTTTGTTAGTCCTATGGGCAAGGGAAATTTTAACGAGCACAATCCTCGCTTTGGAGGCATCTATGTGGGCTCTTTGTCCTATCCCGAGGTGAAAGACCAGGTTGAAGGTGCGGACTTTATCCTTTCAATTGGCGGAATCTTGTCGGATTTCAACACGGGTTCCTTCTCCTACTCTTACAAGACGAAAAACGTGGTCGAGTTGCACTCGGATCACATCAAAATCAAGTCCGCCACGTTCCCCGGCGTGAAGATGAAATATGTGCTTCCAAAGCTGATTGATGCCATTGGCGGTTACATTACGAACTATAACCCCGTGCCCATTGCGACTCCCAAAGTGCTAAACACTCCAGCTCCAGCAGAGACTCCATTGACTCAAACCTGGTTATGGACCAGGTTCTCTTCTTGGTTGAGACCTGGTGATGTGGTCATCACCGAGACGGGCACTTCCTCGTTCGGCATTGTCCAAACACAGTTCCCACCCAATACAACCGGCATTTCCCAAGTTCTATGGGGCTCGATTGGCTTTTCTGTAGGCGCTACTCTTGGCGCCGTAATGGCTGCAGAAGAGATTGACAAAAAAAAGAGAGTCATTCTCTTTGTTGGTGACGGTTCTTTGCAGTTGACCGTACAAGAAATCTCCACAATGATAAAATGGGGTCTCAATCCTTATCTGGTTGTTTTGAACAATGACGGTTACACTATAGAACGTTTGATCCATGGTCCCAATGCCTCCTATAACGACATTCAGTCTTGGGATCACACAAAACTCTTGCCCACTTTTGGCGCCAAGAACTACACATCCGTCAAAGTTAGCACGACCGGGGAGATGGATAACCTTCTCAACGACAAGGAGTTTTCTGAACCCACCCAGATCAGATTACTCGAGGTCATGTTGGAGAAATTTGATGCTCCTTCGAACTTGGTTAAACAGGCTGAAATGTCTGCTGCCACTAATGCGGAGTAAAATTGCTTACGATTTTTATGTTTTCCAATGGGACGTACGCACCTAATCATGATTAATTTTTTTTTTTTATTTGTAGGCTAGATAAAGATAATTGAAGCTGGCCCTTTTTATCCTAAATGTGTGTTTTGAAAGTTCGTAATTGACATAAAAATCCCAATTTGCTACAAATAGCATCCTCTATAAATAACTTAAAAAAAGGATGGTATTGATTTAAGCGATTTGCTCAAAACCATTCCCATCTTGCATAAACGTGGCAAAGCCTTCAGGCTCAGGAAATTTTTTCTTTCTTCCTCTTTTGGTTGGAGATTTTGGAGTCGTCGATGATGGGGTCTTGGAACCAGAGATGGAAATCCCTTCATCATCGTCACCTCCTCCACTTCCCGCATTGCTGGTATTGTTGGTATCACCGCCACCTATGCCCCCAGCACAAATGTTCCGAATCTGATGTCTAACCAAAGCGTCATGTCTTGAAAACTCTTTACCGCATTTGCATTTGTGCTCATAGGCCTGATGCATCTTTTGATGCCGCCGTAGATCATGATGTCTCACAAACCGCGATTCACACACATTACACACAAAAGGCCGATACTCAAGGTGAGATTGAATATGTGCTCGCAAGTTGTACCTTCGCTTAAAAGTGCGTCCGCAATTTCCATATCCACACTTGTATCTCTCCCCAAGGTTGTTTTCCGGGTCGTTTCGTCCTTTGTTTCTACCGCTGCTTGGACTAAGGCAAATCATGTAAGAATCTACCAAGTCCGGGCCCTGGGTCTGGCGTCGTAGTGGACTAGTTGAAAGAACCATTGTTGAACCATCTTTGCTAGGACTGAGGTTTAACCTTGGATTCAACTCTAACTTTCCTTGCATCCGTGTCTTTATCGCGGCTTTGCTTTCCGTAAAGTTACCGTTGGGTGTTTTAGGAGGTTTCCACCGAATCAACCGCTGTGGAGATGGCGACCTGGACGAGGGCGATTGTGGGAAAGGTGGAAGATGAGTTGGCGAAATGCTTAGGTCTGGGCCACCTGCAAGTTGACCATCTGAATGACTAAAATCATAGACAGGGGATTCTTTCGGTAAAAGTTGTGGTCCCGGGGATTGTGTAAACGCTGGCAGGAGATTTGGACTGTTTAAAAACTGTGGCTGAGATTGTATAGGAGGAGATGGTGGTGAAGGGGAAGAAGGCGCTGCTGATTCGAGAAAAGGAGAATCGAGTAATTGTCCAGTACGAAAGCTTTGTTTCTCTTGATAATCTTTGGGTGGAGAATGAAACTGGGATTGGGGGTTTTGAAGCTCTTCCAATTCTGGGAAAGTAAGAAATTCGGGATATTCTACCTGTGTATTGCAATCCTCTTTTCCGTTTGCGATTCTGGACAGCTTGCCCAGGTAGGCAGCGTCGTGGTAATATGTAGTGGGTGTGATAATTGTCCGTTCATACTCGTCGGGCTCGTTTAGGTATGAAGAAGGAGAAGCAGCGGCGTTGGGTTTGGGTTTGGGACTAGGTGGAAATTTAAACGGTTCTTTATTGAGGTTTTCAAAATCATGCATCATATTCATTCGTTGTTTAGATCGAGGAGGTGTCTTCATTTGGAGAGGCAATGTTTTGGAACTTGAATCTGAAGAAGTGATTGGAATTTCTGGACCCTTCATGTTGATAATGGTTTGAAGGAAAGGATCAGTATTGGTATTCTTGATATTTGCAGGTATAGGCGGTTTCAAACTCGAATCCTCATCAAAGATGGGCTTTTCGACAAATTGTAAAGATTCTGGACAAATGCCAAAGATTGCGGTTCCCGTTAGCTTTCTCTCATGGCCCCGTAACCGTGGATCAAAGCTAGATTCTCGACGGTGATGGGATAACAAGTTTGAACCCAGTGGATAGTTGCCATCTTTGTTTTCAAACAGATTATCCAATAAAGCAGTTGATTTGTAACCCTCGCTCGAAGTTTTCATCATGCCTAGGAGATCCAATTCCGAAACGCTAGGAATATCCAGACTTTCAAGAGTCGATAGTGCCTCAGACAAAATTGCATCGTAATCCACAACATCTAGGGTAAGCTCTTCTGAAGCATCTGTCCCCAGAGACGGCGGTTCTGAACTAAACATGTCCAAACTGTCGAGTTGATTTGGTGTTGTGGTATCTGATTTTTGCACAAGCCCCCGATGTGATGATGATGATAATGATAATGATGATGAAGATGGTAATAGATGAAGCAAATCTGACTGTTCATCTTGGGCTTGCCAATTGAACGGATCAACTACATTGCTGTCCATGTTGTTATTTTTGCTCCAAGATTTTCTCGTGTCTATGGAGCCAAAGAAACAATCCAAACAGTGATAACAACGGAAAGATTCTATCGAGGGAAAAGAAGAAACAAAAAAGGAAAAGAAAAGGTGCTGGCAGGTGTTGTATTTACTCAATGCCGAAATCAGAATTTGCAACCAAAGCCAATTTATCTTTTTCTTCAAAGTTTTTTAGAGTTGCTAGGTATTTGGAAGAAATACCTTGCTTGGTCAATGCTGCCTTTCATTAGCCGAAAAAGTTGTTTTGAAAGGCAAACTAATTGACTTTTTTCACCTACTGAGGACAATTTTTTTTTACTAATGCTAAATGTGAATATGTATGAGCAATTGAAGCCAAGCAGGACAATTTAGATGAGTTTGGACCGGTATTAGTGGGGGAAGAGCAGCATAAAGGTGCAATTTTCGAATGTAGTCAGAGCACAAAGTGGAGATAAATAGTTGGCAAAATGTTGTTGTGATTCCCGATCGGGCCAAGTCACAACACCGGCAGAGGTCGATTTCTTCCTAATTGGGACTTGCAAAGCTGCAGGTGCCAGATACGAGTACCAACTTTATTTCCCAACACGTGCATGTGCATTAACAATAGCAACGCAAAAAGTGGTTGGGATTGCAATTTCACCACTATTTAACTTATATATAAATGCTGAGGATGGATATATTTACATGGTACCAAAACAATCAGGACTTATAAGGATCGATGAGGAGATTGAGGAGGTCTTTTGGATTTTCAAACTTGAGAGATGGTAAAAAATCATTTGTAGAAGGTGTTTTTTTTCCCTTTCTCTTTTGGCGAGCGAGTTCTGTGAAATGGGATTGAATTTTGCCCAAATAAGGATGATAAACGCCTTTATCCAGTCTTTTCAGCTTTCTATATTCTGGATCGCACAGTTTGAACGCAAGTAACATTGTGTAATAGGCGTCATTTCCTGAAAAAAAGAAATGTTAGAGAGTGAGAGTTCTCTACAGCTTAAACAGATGGAGAGAGATATTTACCTGCATTGTGGAGAAAGCTGTGAGGAATGTTCATGACTGATAACAGATAGGCGAGGCTTGTTTTGCCGGAGGTGGTAACTGATTTCCAAATCTTTTTGGTGTCTATAGTGAGGATGGAGGGAGGCAATTTAACATCTATTCGTTTCAAAAACTTGATATCGTTTTCAATATCGTGACCGACCAGAACGGGCTGAACTTCGTTGGAGGAGGTATAGTGATGGAAAAAAGAGTTTAGTAGAAGCCGCATAGGTCTTGAGTCGATCAGAATGGAAGCGCCGCCGACAAAGTTTTTTTTGTTATTTGGGACGAATCTGCCATTGAGTTTTGATTTGTTTTCGCGGATTATAAAGTGGTAGCATTGGATATCGGGGGTGAGAAAGCCCTTTTGGGCTCTGGGATCGTAGATCGAAAGGCCGACTTCGGTGATGAGCTTTGGGCTGCGTTCGTATGCCTCCAAGTCTATGGATATGAGCACTTTTGTGGGGTCTTGCAAGTACTTGGCTGCAGTTTCGAACGATTCCAAGTTTGGCGCCACGGGGGGTTGTTCTGGAGGAGTTTGCGAGTCCAGGAGGCGTCGTGAATGGTGGAAAGGGGCCCGTGAGGACAGAGCCAGTGGTCTACGGAACAGCAGGGCATGGCGAGCTGGTCGAGCTGGTCGAGCTGGTCGAGCGAGAATCCCCGGATTTAGTGAAAAAGGGAGTCTGAGGTTCGGCATGTTGGCTCCAAAAAGCGAAAAACTGGATTTTTGGCAGAGACCGGAGGGTGTATGGGTGTGGAAGAGAGGACCCAGAAGTACGCGCCAGGGGGTATGTATGCGGGTAGTTTGTGGTCCGTGTGCGGATTGATTTTTGATTTTTGATTTTTGATTTTAATTTGCGATTTTATGATTTTCATTTTTCAGGTTCAAGATTGAGTTTATCCAGGGTAGTTTATTGGGATGAGATCAGATTGTTCATATTAAGAATAGGCGTGCTTATTGTGTATTGTGGGAGGAAAGGGTCTTGGATTTGCAGTTTGTTCAGGTCGAAGTTGCCGTTCATGATTATATTCTGACGGGCTATCCGGCGAGCATCTGAAGTTCACGTCCGCTTAGCACTGTGAGTTTTGTTTTCAAATACAAATACAAATACAAACGCCGATTGGGATTAGGATTAAGATCTGAGAACCCAGCACCAGAAATCTCTGAGATTGGAAATTGGAGGTGGAAAGTCAAAAAAGGGTGAAACAGACCCGCGGGACCGCGACCCGATGCGGCTGCACGCATGCAGCTGCCGGATTGGCAAAAGTGGGCTTATGGCGTCGTAGTTCGCGAGCCGTGATTGGTCGGTGGCGGCATATGCGCATGCACATGCGCAGCGTCCGCCCAGTCCAATGACAGCTGCAGAGGCAGACGCACCTTGTTCTGCACGCGTGCAGGACGCCACTTCCGTTTCCCGATCTGCACGCATGCAGCGGATATTAAATAAGCCCCTTTCTGATCGCAAAAAGCATTTAATATCCTCCTCCTCCTTTTCAACTTCCTCTTTCTCTTTTTGTTTGGATTCTGTTCTGTTCTGTTCTGTTTCGTCTTCGTCTTCGTCTTCGTCTTCGTCTAGTCCAGTCTGTGCCCTCACAATCGCACAGTCTCTGAGGTTCTTCAACACCCGTCTACTCCATATATCCGAACATGCACCAGTTCTCGTCCATATATCCCCAGCAGCAGCAACAGCAGCCCAGACACCAGCAACAAGAGCTCTACGGCCAGCTCGGATACCTGCCCCAGTCCCAGCAGCTTCACCAACACCAGCAGGGCCTGGGCTACGCCACCGGCTCCTCCATGCCCTACGCCACGGGCCACCACTCCGTGCTCTCGGCCTCCGGTCTGGGGCTGGCCCAGCACCAGCAACAGCACCAGCAACAGCAGCACCAAAGCCAGAGACAACAACAACAGCAGCAGCAGCAGCAGCAGCAGCGAGTCCACCAGATCCAACAACACCAACACCAACAACAGCAGATGGGCATCGGCTCCTACTCGCCGTCGTCCCAGCCCATGAACATGGGCATCGGCAACCACCTGAACGCGATGAACGCGAGCGTCATGCCCTCGTACTACTCCTACTCGCAAAAGGCCCTGGCCACCTCCTCGCCGTCCCCGTCGCTCCAGGCCCCTTCGACCACGGCCACCCCGGCCACCTCCTCGATCGCCACGACCGCTGGCATAGGCCTATCGCCTGGACCCGTGGGACCTGTGGGACCCGTGGGACCCGTGGGCGTGGGCATTGCCTCAGGCATTGCCTCAACCTCGGCCTCGGCCTCAGCTCCGTCCTCCTTGAAGCGAACCAACAGCGGCTCCGGCTCGCCCCTGACAACGACAACCTCCACGAACAGCGCCACGGACTCGGGCGACGAGAGACTGAAGAAGAGGAGGAGACCGACTCCGGGCTCCGTGTCCGGCGCAGCTGCCAACTCCCTCTCGACCACGGGCCAGGCGGCTCCCGGCCCCAGATTCTCGCCTCGGCAGGACGAGGCCATCCTCCAAATGAAGCAGGACGGCAAGTCGTGGGAGGAAATCGCGTCTCTCACGGGGTGCCCGACCATCCAGGTCGCAAAGACGAGATACCAGTGGCTGCTGAGCCAGCACAACCAGAGGCTCGATCTCCAACATCACCACCATCAGCATCAGCATCAGCACCAGCACCAGCACCAGCATCAACTCCTCCAGCAATCCCCAAACCAGACCCCTTCCTCTCCAAATTCCGCCAGAACAATCCCGAATGCCAATCCCAACCAGCCCGCAGACCCCAACAACGGCCTCAATCTCGCCATAAACTCGTTAATATCGTCCTGGGACTCGGACGACATTGATGCTCTGATCAACCTTCTCGAGTCCGGAGAACGTGCAAAGTGGAAGTACATCTCCGCAGAGCTGTCCAACTTGCAGAACAAGCGGATAACAAGCACTGCGTGCCAGAAAAAGTTCAAAGAAATGTTTGGAGTTGCAGAAAGCTTGAGCTCGTTGGGAAGCAGTCTCTGCTACGTTGTTGCCGAAGATGGCTGGGCATGTCTCGATTCCCTGCCCATGACCGATGACAAAAAGAGGAAGAATACAATTTGACAAGGTCCCCTAAATTCGTGGTCCATTTCTAAAGCACTCTGTCCAAAATCCATCATCCATAACTGACGATATCGATACTTTTTTTTTTTCACCCCCTTCCCCTGTTATTTGTTCTTTGGTTCTGCTATGTCTTTTTTCAGTACTTTTATATATACACATACATGAGTGAGTGAACTTGTTGCATCCGTTAAATTTTTTTATGTTTATGTTTATGTTTTTTTAATTCTTCTTTTCTATTTCTATTTCTATTTTATTTTGTTCAAAACGTCTTCTTATTCCAATTTTTCATTTTCATGAGTTACCTTATAGGCTATTTTAATGATCGAGAAGACGCCGTGTGCATCTATCTAAAAACCCATAGTTTTTCCCCCTACAATCTGTAAATTTCATATTTATTCACCAGAAACCTCCATTATAATGCCAAAAAAATATCGGTTGATGCCATAAACACATGCCTGCCGGGAAAGCTGACAATAAAGGTTGGATCTTGACCTTGCACTCTACTTTCGGGATGGGAATCGTTTATCCATAGCTCCGGAATCTTTCGAGATGGCCTTTGCTGAGCGGGACATGCGCACACATTACACATCATTATTAAACGCCCTTTGTAATTTTTTGTGTTTTGTGTTTCGGTTTTTTGCTTCATGGCCCTTGTCCTTGTCCTTGTCCTTGCACCGATGTATCTGGTCTATTTGCGCAGAAAAAGATAAGAGCTCTCTGGCATGGTAAAACGTCTGGAGCGGAAATGATAATTACTCTGAAACGCCCAGGGCATGAAGAACAGCAAGGCACAGAAAAGCACAAAGCACAAAAGCACAAAAGCACAAAAGCACATAGCAGAAAGCAGAATTAAATCCAGCGTATGTTGCAATTAAAAGGCGTTATAATAATCGCATCATACACAGAGCTGGGGCTGGCATTTGGTGCTGGGGCGTGCCATAATCCCAAATCCCAAATCCCAAATCCCAAATCCTGAGGGCCTCGGTCTCAACCTCTGGCAATTGATCTCCCCCATCCGTGATCAGTCGCCAGTTCAATGGGCAAAGACACGCCACTTTGGGCCCGGTTTCTCAGGTTTCTCAGGTACCGTACGCGGCATCCCAGATGGCACCTGTCCAGATCTACGCTTTTCGACAGCAGGGGTGTCGCTAGAAAGTGTTTCAAGCACGGGGTACAAAAGACTCAAATGTCAGGTATCTCCGTATAGCCAGCCGCTACCTCTCCAAACATGACCTTGGCCAGCTCCGGAAGCTCTGAAAGCATTCGGATTCGGCCTCTAGATGCTTGTTTCCGCCGCCCGTCCAGTTCTGATCCAGTTCTGATCCAGTTCTGATCCAGTTCTGATCCAGTAAGGGCGGCCACCAGTTTGTCACCGTGTCTCAGATCCATCAGCCACCTCGCTCCTTTCCGGCCTTTTACAAGCGTAAACCAGAAAGATGGCTGGATCCGGACCCATATGGGCTAGCAATGTGGGACAGACAGACAGGCAACAGACAAGTGCTTTGTGCTTTCCTGCTCAAATTCTTCATGCCATGTTCAAACTCTGCTTTAGTCCCACGGATCTGAGAAATTGGCACATCCCCGTAACTTTTGGGCTAGCAAGTGACGTGAGACGAGACGCAATTCATTTTTCAACCTCCCCCAATTGGCAAAATTCACAATCGCCTACACACACAAAACCAGTCCTCCAAGCTTTTTAGCCACACCACATAATACCGATTTTAATAGAGCCCCCCTCCTCCAATCTTACTTTATCCTCTGGCTTTTGGCACATCCGTAATTAGGTTTCAGATTTTAAGTTAGATAGTCGCTGTGCTATGTGCTAATGGTAAATACAAAAACAAACTATGCAATCACAAGAGAAAGATTAGGGAAAACAAACACCAGTGGCCCGGCCTCAGTACATCTTCATTTTTTTAACATCCGATTTGATACGGTAGAACAGAATCCCCAGCACTGCAACGGCTGCTGCGAGAAGCAACAGCGTGTACTTGATCAACTGCCCAGCCATGCCCTTTTCACTCTTCAATACCCTCAGAGTGTTGACCGACTCCTCCTGCGTTCGGGCCGATCTCTCCAGCTCGTGCTGCTTCCGTTGAATGTGGTTCAACGTATCCGACGAGGACCTTTGTGAATTCTTATACTGCGTAAACTGCTGCGATAGATCCTGTAGCTTGAGTTTTTCCTCGTCAAGCAGCCTCTTCAACTTGTTGATCGTCTCCGTGTTCGTCTTGTCCCGCTCGAAAAGTGTGTCAATCATATCCTTGGCCTTTTGCATTCGGTCCGACTGCAGTTCCACGGCGTCCAGATGGTCCGTCAGCTCTTCCAAATCGCCTTTGAACGAGTGAAGAACCGCCAAGATCTTGCCTGCCTCCGATACACGGCCCAAGGACTTGATCTGCATTTCCAGCTGGGGGATCTTGGCCAGAGCATGGTGCAGTTTCGAGGACGAAGGCACCGTGTTGAGATCCACGGCAGTGAGATCGTAGGGCTCAATGGGGTTGGGGTCTCCCTCGGGTTCTTGGCCCGTGGTCTCTTCATCAACCTTAGTCTGTTTTGTCCCAGCTTCTGGCTGCTGTTTCCCGTAGTCGGAACCATACACTCTGAACGATCTCACATCGTAGACTCCTCCAACGTTGCCGGTGCCAGAGTATGCTGAAAGTGCAAAGCGCGGACTCGTTCCAAACCTGATATAGTTGTAGGTGCCACACACCGTGCCGTCGAGTATCACTTCAAAGGTACCTTCTCTGAAGCTCATCTTCAAAGTGTTGAACGACTTGCTGGGGTCAGCTTGGCAGCTCGATGACGAAGCCTGGCTCAGCACGAGAGACATGTACGAGTCGTATCTCAGAGACCCATCGTTTGTGTAGACTCTAAGCTCATTGTCGCTATCTATCAGAACAAGCACTCCTTTCCAGATGGGAGGACCCCCCAGAATCGTGTTTCCAACGTTTAGTCCCGGCGCTTCCTTCAAATTGGCCTCGTCTGCCAGCCACACCGCAAGCCCGTTATCTTTGTTGAGGTGGTTTGGCCTGTGTGTATATTGTAGATCCACAGACCAAGAGGCATAGTCATTGGACTTGGAATTGAACAATAGCGACCTCTGGCCTGGCACCACGGAGGTCAGCGAGAGATGGCTCGACTTGAAGACAACATCTCCACTAAATTTCCATTCTGATGGCCACTGGAGTGTTAGCATACCCAAAACAGCAGTATACAGGTTTGGGGTTTCTTCGACTTACCAGGTGAATTCCTTGTGATTTGCTCTAAACCAGCATTTGGCGCAAACTCGTCAAAATCCGGTAGAGAGATGTCTTTGTCCAGGAGCTCGAATGCCCTGGAGTGTGCTATCAGTAAGCAAAAGCTTGCAACTATTTGTGTAGGAGAGAACCTCATTCTCAATCAACTGTCTATTGGTTATCAGTACTAGAAGCGAACACGCCGGGCGTTTTATATATTTCCACTCGCCAATATGCTACGTGTTGATATGGCATTGGAGAAGCAAACCGGATATTATTTCTGGCCCCAATAATAGGGAAAAAAGTACTCTTGGGTAGAAAACAGCCTGCAACAATGTTTGGAGTCGCTGTTTCTGCTACGCTACATATTGCGGAATGAAAGAAGAGCACGACTGCAACTGCAACTGCAACCACGTCTTTCTCTAATCCAATCTGGCATTGCCAACACGGCAGACCGCAAGACAGAAACGACTCCTGGAGCCTCGCTTTCGCAAGGACTCTGGCTCTGGCTTTCACTCTGGCTCTGGCGAAGGCATCACGAGCACCGTATTTAATACCCCCCAAGTCCAAATCTTCATCGGATGGACACACACCCTCACGCGTTACCCGGCCGCAATCGCTCACCCATGAGAGCTTCAAATATCGTCTCCCATCGCTCCTGCTCAACCCATATTTTGTGTCCTCAGCCCAGCCAGTGTCCAATCTACTCCTTCCCAGTTATCAACGGTTTTGCAACAGCTGGCGTAAGCGGAAATGCCATCATTCACAGACAGCTTTTGGTCGACCGATTACTCAACAGGTATGGCAACTGTCAAATCTTTTTTTGGAACTGACACCTCTCTCTCGTGCCCCATCCCCAGCCTGGTTTGGCTTGGCCAGGGGGGACCATATTGAGAGAGCAAGAGAGACTTTGGCGAAACCATGACGACTAACCCTGTCTAGGATTTAACGTTCTGTATACAAAATTATACCAGGGATGCACCGAAAATGAAGAATTCCTGGATCTGATCCGGGCTCGAATGGAGGCCGAACTTCGCTACGGTAATGACCTAGACGATATCCCTCACTATCACAGCTCGAGACCGGGTGGATTCGGCAGAGACGACGGTGCAAGCTTGAAAAGAGCATTTGAAGGTATAAACGCTGAACTTGGCAGAGAAGGCGAGTACCATATTCAAGTGGCCCGAAATATCCAATCTATGGTTATTGAACCTTTTGGCAAATGGACTGGAGAACACAAGCACCGGGTGGATTTTTCACTCAACACCCTCAAGTCTCACTTGAAAACATACGAAAAATCGGTCAACGAAGCAGAAAAGGCCAGGAAAAAATATTTCAACAAGTGCCGTCTTTTGGAGGAGGAAAAACTGACCTCGGAAGACCCAAATACGGAGAGCGCCGATGGTGAAAAAGTGAAACTTTCTGAAGAACCTGAAGGGGCCACCACAACCGATACCAGCGCCGCAGATGCCCAGGGCGCAGACGACAATGCTGACGCTGACGCTGACGCTGATGCCGACGTTGAGGAAGAAGCCGTTACCATTGGGGACGTTGAATTCGACTCCAAGCATAGAAGGGGCTTGTTTTCGTCCATGCTTTCTGAAATTCCAATATCCTCCTACAAAGTGCCCATCTTGGGCAAGTATGAGAACGTATCCATTGGATCTGACATTGTCGAATGGCTCCAAAAAAGATTGGGCTTGTCAAAAATGTCCAAAGCAGAAGAGTTTGGACAAGACTTGGTGGACCTGGGATACCTGAGGCTGGTCGGCTCGGTTGGCAATAATTTTGCCAACAGCTCTACTCTCCATTATCAATGGAAGCCGCTGTCTTTTAGAGAGGCAGGTAAGACTGTAGCGTCCTCAACCAGCACGATGACCGAGTATTTTGGTGATATTATTGGCACAAACACGTTTACCAACAATGGAGTTCCAGAGACAAACTTGCAGAAACTGACTCGTGAAGTGAGAGAATTGGAAAAGAAGTATGAAAGTGAGGTAAATAGTCTGGACGAAAATAGATGCAAACTGGAAGAGCATATATTCGACCACTTGACCTTTATGGAGCAGTGTGAATTGGACAGGTTGAGGGGTCTCAAAAAGGCCACTCTCGACTTTTCCGCTGCTATTTCAAACAAAATTGCAAGCTTGACTTCGGTTGTGGAGAAACTGATGCTTTATCAGGAAACAATTAGACCTGAAAATGATCTGAATTTCTTACTCGAAAACTATAGAACAGGTTCCTATGCACCAAAGGTCACCATTTATGACAACTATTACCGCTCTTCCGATTCCCAAGTCTTTGGAGTTGAGCTAGAATCAAGATGCAGAGTCGATAGCAAGAAAGTTCCTTTGATTGTTTCTGGCATTTTCAGTTACATGGACTCGGTTTATCCTGTCATGGAGAACGATGAGGCAAGGTCCCGTACCTGGACTGACCGTCCAAAACTACAGGAGACACACGCTCTTCGAAGAGAACTCAACACTCCTGGACCCATCGATAGACATGTGCTAGAAAAACACAGTCCTGCCATTGTCGCCAGCGCCTTGAAACTGTACTTTTTAGAACTTCCAGATTCCCTCATCCCTATGGAATTTTACGATGTTTTCAAGGCAATTTATGCTCAATTTGGCGGTTCCATTCCTAACGACAGTGCGGACCAGGCCAACATGAGAATCTCGGCAATCCAAAATACCCTCTCTGAGTTATCCAAATGTAACATTGCCACTTTGGACGTTATAACTAGACATTTTGCCCGTCTAATCAGTATTATGAGTACGCCTTCATCTGATGATCCTAACGTCGACAAATCAGAAACTGATGGGAAACCCAACGATATTGCTGGTATTAAAGCTAAGGCAAGCTTCAAGAGTAGAATTGCTCAAGAGCTGTGCGACTGTATTCTCCGACCTCGTACTCAGACAAATCTTACTCTTAGTGATAGGCATGTTGTGAGACTGGTAACAGACCTGTTAACTTATCGGGATGAAATATTTTCCGTTCTTAAACGGAGAAACTCTTCGAGAGCTGGTTCAAGGGTAAGCAGTAGTGCATTGAAGAGGAGCTCCTCAATCTCTTCTCATCCAGTGCCTCCTGTCCCTTCACACTCCGAGTTGGCACAAAAAGTTTCCCAACACAATTCCACAACCCAAGTTTCTGAGATTCAGAGTACCAGTGTCTCGCCAGACTCACCTGGCCTGATTCGTAAATCGTCTCTGACTTCTCAGCCACTCCCAAAGGCACGATATAAGCCACTCAAATCAAGGGATATAGACCAGGAGGAACGGGAACAAGCTGAGAAGGATGCGCAAGCTGAACAATCTCAGAATGTGGAGAGTTGAATAAGAGATTGATTCCAAGCTTTGATTTTTATTCATGTTTTGTGTCGAGGAGTTTACGTCATTGGTGAATTAATTTCGGAATGGGATTGAGTCTGGTTATCCTATCCTGGATCGATTTCGGAATCAGCACTATTTTTTTTTTTTACTTATTTTTCTGGTAGTTGTTTTATATCATTGTTTGCTTGGGTTAGTCCAAAATGACCCAACACTTTATAGAACTATTAGCATCGATATCAATTGATTTTAAAAACATACTTGACGAGTAAAGTAAAATAAAATGGCAAGCAATTAAAAGAAAACCATACCTAAAAGGCTACACAACATTAGATTAATAATAACTAGAGAAACAATCGATCAATAGTACATATTGAAAGGGAAAGCTGTTGAAAACCAGACAAATGAGACCAAATTCAACGCATCTTTTGACAATTTAAATTCAAACAATAAACAATTTTGGTAAAAAAAAACGGGACAAGACTGTGAAAACCATCATAGATACATCCGTGAACGTTTACATTCCTTTGCTGTACTTTCTTGAGTTACTCTAAATAAAAAATAGGGTTCCTTGGCCAGATCTTGTTTATCTTTTCTTTCTTGGGCAAGTAACCATAATAATGATCGCAAATAAGATCCAACGGATGAGCAGGCAAGCGACTAGTATACTCAGAACACCGATAAAATCAATAGAATAATAGATAAATAAGTAAAAAGAAAAACATGGATAAAGTCATATAAAACCCCCAACATATGAACGACGCGAAAAGGGAAAAAAATGAGAAAAAAATTATCAAAAATGAAGTTCCATCGATAAAGCAGGAGAATAGAATAGAACGCCCAGTGGCTAATAAGAAGGTAATAAAGCTGCTCACTCTGAATTGCTGTCTTTGGTCATCTTCTATACTGACTGGCTCTTGCCATTCGGTATCTCTCAAACTGAGAATTTATTTCCTCCAAATCTTCCTGGTCAGTTTCGCCTTCTGAATCCGAGGGACCTTGTGGGTAATCACTCCAAATACTGAATCCGAGTTTAGACGAGGTGGATCGAGCATGCTTGGAAGTGTTCCTTGGACCTCCACTGGGCTTAAAGGAACCACGACCTGCATTTAAAAATCCTCTATGTGCGCCATTTCCTAGAAACTCGTTTTTTTGTGGCTCAGCCGTATCTTGGCGTTGCTCGTGAACTTTAGAAAGTAAGGAAGATACGGGGCTCGGAGTCGTTGGGCTTTCTTCTTGATTCTCAAAAAACTCCCCGTCGTCAAGGTCTGAATCTGTATCAAAAAGGTCTGGATCCAACCTAGGTTTCTCCTCATCCGCTACCACCAGGTCTTTGGCGTTTTGATTTTTCATAAATAGTCTTCTTGGTGCATATCCTGAAAGGTCGATCTTTTGCCTCTTGACTTTTTTGCCATTGTGTACAAAAGCTCCGAAATCTCTCTCTTCGTGTGATTTGGGCATTTCTGTTTTTATGGACTGAGATTGTAGACGACGACGCGGAAAAGAGCCTCGAATCTCCACTCCAACACCCTGCAGTGAAGGTTGAGTAGAAGAATCCCTCGTTGTGAATGGATTTCTGAGTTTAGCGGTCTTGATAAGATGGTTCTTGCTATCAAAATCCTCATCATCGTCGTCATCATCTTCGTCATTTGCGTGTTGCCGTTTTAAGCCAGTGGATGAATACCCATGTATTCTTCTAAACTCTGATAGCAGTTTTACGTCAAGAGGAATAAGTTTTGACTCTGGCGTTTGCGGTAGGGAAGAATTGTGATGATGATCATCCTCCTCCTCTTGTTCTTCCTCAGGACATGGGGAGCAGGGAAGCTGGATGGCTCTCCGTTTCCTCGTCTTTGAAGGAGATGCCAAGTAGCAACTCTCATGTTCCTCCTGGTCCGAAATATCTTCTAAATCTGTTTCATCGAATCCTGTTTCAATAATCGCACGTTTTGTGGGAAACTTTGAACCAGACTCGGGTCTGGGAGTTGAGGTCAATTGTAGAACATCTTCAGTCGTAGGCCCATCTTCTCTTCTAATAGGATCCGCGCTAAAATCTTCCTTGTCCTCGTGCTCTTCCTTCAGGCCATCTGCAACTATCAATAGCTTTTCTGTAAGTGTCTTTGCAATCTTTCGATGTTTACTTCTGCCTCTACCCGTTCCAATTGTCGAAGGCACGACTCGAAAAAGAGACCTTGCCGATCTAGGTGTTGCAAGACTCTGTATGGCTTCAGAAAACTGTCTGCTATGTGTCGGTGTCTTTGCTGGAGACATCATATCCGGACCGCTGTTTTAAATCGCGATGTTGTTGATTTTGAATTGTGAATGTGGGAGTGCTTCAGTACGCTGGTATTGTGGTGTACGGGTGTGACACAAAAAGGAAAATTTTTGTCCATTCCGCCTTCCCAAAACGGCAGCGACGCGAAAGCTACGCGTCGTGTCCGAATGTGGAAATTACCTATTATGGATACACCCGTACACTCGTGATCTTGGCTCTGAACCCCAGATTTTGGCGCATGGACTGCGGTTAGTGAGATCAAAGCCTTAGTCAGGCTAGTTGGTACGGTGTCACTTTTGGCAACTGGAGTTGGAGCCACGGCAATGTTCCTCTGTATGGCGGAGCACGACCTGGAAAGGGGTTCGAGACTGGCGTTGTGTACCTGGATAAGTCTGATCTAATCACCAAGCACTGAGCCAAATCACGAGTACGGAAATGCTGTTCTTCTGAGCAATGCCGATGAGCTTTGGTCGCAAGAAGTGGAAAATGTCCAGGTTTTATTTCTGAATAGCCCTGTGAATTGTTCAAGGTAACTTTTTGGGTCCAAACGTCCATGCTTCGCGGATTTGATTCAACCAAGAGATGTTCTGTAAGACCCACTGCCCCCAATATCTTTGTAGACTTCTAGAAGATAACAAGCTGATATTGGGTCGATTTTTGCCAGCGCAATTAGAAAATGAATCAGCACAAAATCAAACTATTCCAACCCCCAGTCAAACAGTGAACGCTTTAACATGTTCCCAATCTTGGGCGAAATGAACAAGTTTTTCCTATCAATCAGACCTCGTTGGCTGCTCTGCATTTCGCTTTATTTAGTCCCCATCAATCGATCTGTAACCTTTCCTATTATCATTAGATCATTTCAGGGACGGCTCCCTCGTCCAATTTCCAAAAATCAACCCCTCCAATGGCATTTTAAATCCGTTCTTGGAAGCAACGTAGGGTTCTCTGTGTACACATATGCTGGTTTTAAGATTAATTCAATCTTAGGAAGGAAGTTTCCAGGAACTAATCAATTTGGACCTTGATGGGATGTTTCCTGGCCTTTTGAGCTATGCGTTATCAAATGATCTCCCAGTGTACATATCAGAACTGGTATTGGTCAAGAGGTGTGCGCAAGCTAGAACGGAACTGCAGACTGACATTTTTATGGCTACTAGGATTGGCTTAATGTAGTAGGAGTTCTAAGGTGCCAAAACTAGGGCTTCCCTAATATATAACCTGCCTTTACAGTTCCCGAAGTACAAACATAGATCGAAACTGTTAGTGCTTTTTACCAGACACTTCGAGCGTTTCCTCTTTCTTCTTCTGTATATTTTCTAGTCTGAGGAGCTTTCTTCCTAACTGTCGATTCACAGGTGGACGCTGTTTACACTGTCTCTTTGAGATTCTGTATAGAAGGATAAAACTGGAGCTGGCCATTGTGCATTCTCCATTCTCAAAAGCTCAAAAATTGTGATCCATTCTACACAGGATAGCTCTTAACCTGAAGGAACGGCAATCTAACCGTCCATGACTCTAACTAATAAATTGACTGACTTGAAATCATTCAAATATGATCCAGTCTTGTTGGGATACTCTTGTATTCCCCACTATTCTGCTCTGGGTATTCTTCCTCTGATAGCACTCTAATACTTTTGAAAAAGTTCTCTTCAGCACTACTGACCCAAGCCCCATTATAAGTTTGTATACACTTTCCTGAATGCTTTAAACTTTCTAATAATCGTCTCGGTTGATCGGTATCTAGTATTATCTCTAATCCCTCTATATTTATTTTTAGTGCCTCGGAGAATTCGTACCGCGGTTCGATAGTTTGTGAGAATTGTCTGTTTTTCCATAAGGAATTGAATCCCCACCACATTCAATCTTTCTCTAAGTGATTACGTAGTGTCATCTTGTAACACCTCTATCACCTCCTGTTTGAGGATCCTGAGACACTTTGATCGGTTTCTATAGGAACAACGTGCAAATTGTTACACCCGCGATTCTGTAATTGTGGAGAATTGTATTCTCTATAGAGGCATCTCCCGAGTGTCTCGGGAGTAGTGAAAAGTGAATACTGATTCATAGGGCAAAGATTCTACCGAATGATCTGGGATAGCCTTATCTATTGTTACCACAAGGTTTAATGGTGGTACTGGACGCTTCCTCAAAAAGCTAACAATTTAAGGATTTAAGGTACATATCTGGTGTCATTGATCGAGTGCTTTAGAGCTGTATTCACACTATGGTAGCTTTAACACAAAAAGGCTGTCAGTTTATGATTGTACAAGGGAACTGTCAAAACAAGAGAAATTGTTACTCACCTCCAACTCGCCGTTGATTGCATTTGGCTTTAGTCTACGCACAATAACTGCTACATCACGAATCAACTCCGGTTCTTTATTCGCGAGGTCAGCGAGTGCCAAATAGAAAAGGGATGTCATTGTTGGTTCTATCTAAACAATTCGTAGAGAGGACCGTCGATAGTGGTTTTTCTGTCATCCATTCTCTGAAGATCGAAATGAAGAATATCGTGAGAATCTTCTAACCAATGGCATGGCATTAATTCATATGGTAAAGCAAGACCCACCACACCTCCGCGCCTTTCCATGTGGTAAGCGATCAAATCATTGCTCAATTGGAGTAGAACAGCCTTTTCTGGCGTCATCGAAATGGATCGAAGGTAGATCTGCACTAAACGAAACGTAATGCTTTACAATGCGCATGGTGGAAGATTCCATGAGATGTAGATGCTGGGAATATCTATTCTGGAAGGCCGTTGTCATAAACTCTCACACATGGATGATGCCTTCCAACTTTGGCAATTATGCGAATTGGATTTGCCTTGTTCTCGTGCTTACTCTCGCAGATCAATGCGAGGATATGGATCAATGAAAGCAAGCAAAGCCTAGGTGCGCCACTCATTGGGGGAGCAACAAGAAGATGACTTTAGTTTTGTGGAGAACACACTAGCCGCTGTGAGACCCAAGTTAAAAATGGATAGTTCCCATTTCGTCATCATGTCTGGCAGAATGAATTGTTCCACGACTTCTTATTACCATTGATGTTTTTGTTAGCTACTGGACAAAAAAACATGTCAAACTCAAAAACATTAAAGGGTGTCCCCATTTCTCATAGTTTAGAAGAGTTTGCTTGGTAGTTCAAGTTGTAAAACCTTGTAACCTATTATTCTACATGATTGCTATCAGAATGGACTAACATAGTCGTTAGGGACTAGTACAAAGTGTCCAAATGCACTTGGCTTGGAGCTTTCAGGTGTCAAATGTTTACATTTTACAGCCGGAAGACAATGACTGTTATTGCTATGAAAAAAAAACGCTCTCCAGATTTTAGATATACTAGAAGAGTTTGGCCTATTTAAAACAAACTTTCACATAATGTGAATGAGATGAGGTAAAGGAGGAGAAAGATAAAGTTAATACCCGGTATCCCGCCAAATAACGTTTATCTGTCATCATCGATAGTCTAAATGGGCTTCATCAAAATACTTGTGTCCAATTAACGAATATGACCCGATGCCTTCCTTATTCTTCCAATTGAAGCAGATTATTGCTACCAAGTCTAAAGAGCAACATTGAATAACCAACAAGGAATAGAGATTGTTCTAGAATCATGACGTTTGCTCTGAGTGACCTTCAAAGTGTACTATTGTTACTGTTGCTCAACTCATCAATTCAAACTGAGAAGCATTTAAAGAGGTCAATTTCCGAAAGTTTCCAATATTTTTAAAACCCATCTGTCTAGTTTTTCATTGTTAGCATAAAAATGTCGGATTGTGAGTACCTGCCTCAATTGCCAGTGCTAGAAGAAGCCTCCTAACAAAACAAAACTAGTGAACCAGAAAGTTTCCAAGAAAGTTGATGAGTACACTCCAGGAACTCAGAGGAGCGCTATAGACAGAACAAAAGACACTGTCTCTGAATATGCTGATGAGTCCAAGAAGGGACTTCAAAACATTGCAGACCAGTCCAAAAAGAATCTAGAAGATGCAGCTGATGCATCTAAAAAGAATTACCAGGCAGCCGCTGACGAGTCAAAGAAACAGTTTAATAATGCCAGCAATGTTGCAGAGGATAAGGGAAAGAGTCTTAATGAGACTACATCTGAGTACTTGGCGGAAGCCAGAGATACAGCAACAGAGTACTTGAACACAGCGAAGAACTATGTTTCTGATGCTCTAGGAAAGGGTCAAGAAAAGGTTGAAGAATCAAAGCGTTAAGAGGAATCCGAGTATATGGAAATGAATGTTTCCAACAATATATGGAAGATGGGAATTATTAGAGTCCTTTAAAGAATTCTTATCCTGAGTTCGAAGCTTGGATAAACTATGCTACGTTTGGTACTAGTTGGAGTTTTCCAAATACTATTGAATGAATAAAAATTCCAAATTAAAACTAAACGATGATAGTGATATCGGTGCACCATGTGCAGAAAGTAGTAGATAAAGTTCAAACTTTTAGAATAACTATTGGTAGAAAGAGGAAGACAGTCAATCTATTCTGTCGTTCAATTTTCCCTTGACATGATCAACGGTTTGTCAATTTTGTAAGTTGTTTTCCAAATTCCCTATCATATATTGAATAAGAATGAAATGTCTTGATAAATAAGCAATCTAATCAAGAAAGGACAAGTAAGCATGAAGGCTCTAGTTTATATGGCAACATTGTAAGTTCTTACTGGGTTGATGAGTTGATGAGTTGATGAGTTGAGTGTCTTCTGTGAGAGTGGTGAAAGAATAGACTTGACCGATAATCTTTTATTGAAGATAAAACTAGATCTATTTGTGTCTTTTCTAATTAGGGCCCAGAAAGAGCTTCCCCTCAGAAGGGTTGATGTTATCCTATTTCTGACATCTTCAATAGCTAGAAGAATGACCATTCCATTAACATTCGGTATAGACTACTAGTAAGATGAAAAAAATTTAAGCGCATTTAATCATTTTGTTTCTTGTTTGTATAATTACATAAGGTAGTTTTTTCATACTTATCTCTTCTACACTTTAGTTTTGCCTCTTTTATTTTTATGCTTTAGTCCAAATGACTTTCTTTAAAATTGAGACCTAATCAGATCGAACCAAGGGTCGATAACTTGATTAGTTGTGAGTTTAAATTTTTAAAGGGCGAGACGTCTACTATGAGCAGAGGTGTCTTGCAACCTCAAGGACGTTGAGAATAAAGTGTAAGCGGAAAAAGCGATTCTATTGGAAGCTTATACAACACCAAGGCCCAAGCATTGAAGGATAGCGAGCTGAAAATCTTTGAAGGATTGCCCTTTGTAAGACGGGTTGATTTTTGATGTTTGCTCTACAACCAATAACATCTCTCGCAAGTCATCACAAAACCTCAGGAACAGACCCTCAGTATAGAGAACCTTAGAATCCAGCACAAAAGCACCTAGTTAAGAAGGAAATGGTAATTATGTTTGTGGGTAACTGGAAATTACCATGTCTAACTAGAAGTGTTAACGTGACACGATTTAGACTGATAACAATCGTACTGCTTCTTCTTTCTTGACATAAAGGACGCTTTGCGAAACCAAAGCAATAATATCGCTTTACAAAGTAGCAAATGAAATGGTTATCATTAGCTGGAAGTAATGAAGGCTACTGAAAATGAGGCAAGAGATTAGTTAATTAGGCCTATACTGGGAACATACGGCGGAAAGTAGGTGTTGAGATCAAAGGTGCTTTGTTTTCGCTGGAGCAGTGTATCCACCAAAATCTAATCAAACATCTGAACTTTTTAACAGCAACATTTATGTCAAGATGAGCAAAAGATTAACATAAATTTTCAGATCGTCAAGGTTTCTGGTCGCCTATAAGTAGAAAAACAATTGAATATTGAAAACTCTTCAGATTCAACCAAGATATTTCATCTCTTTGGGTTTATCATATATCTAGACTCTCCAAGTATTAAACCACCTTGATCCGCTGAGAACGATTTCAAAAAAATCTATTTGAGCCACTCTCCAAAAGATAGCACTATAAAAAAGTTCGAAACCGAACTCCATATTTGCGCTTGAACAGCTTGAGCCACACAATCCCCGCATTTGCAAGACAGAAGAAAATAATTTTTTGTTGTATCTGAGAAAACGGATCAACTACAGTCCTCCCATCAAACGCAAATGTCAAAAGAACCATGATTTTCTTTTGGGAAGGCAATTTGGATCATCCGTACGTAGGGATTGACCCAAATCATTTCCAATTCTGGTTTAGGAAGCCTGCACGAGCGAAATATTTAGAGGTTATAGACATGCCCAGCTCGCAGTAAGAAAAGCAAGGAAGTGGATGTTTCTTTCGGTAACGAATTCTCAATTCCGGATACTTCCCTTGGTTCAGAGAGCTAGCAGTGCTACGGAACTGTGTTAGATGCATACATCTTTTCAAAAGGCAAACATAATTTCCGGTTATTTTGACAATAAGGCCATGGCATCACCATCTTTCTTGTCCAGGCGGCCCTTTTAGTGTGCCAAATAGATAGGACTATTTATCATCGTCACGCTTACATATTTTACCAACCGCCTGATCCGCATATTCTGAAGATGTCAAATTACACAGAATTGAATCCATGCAAGGTTCTAAAGACGGCGGTGAATTTCTGAACAAATAATTCGAGAAATAATCCTAGCAAAACTTCACATTTCCACAGCCATGAAGAGGACGCTAAACGTGTATACCTAACACAATAGAGTAAGGTCCCTAGAATCTGGATACTTCTATTGTGACCCAGTTTGTTACCAGGGTCATCTCCGCCACTGTGGCAAGCCATAGCCAGCTTCCATATTTTTGTCTCGGATTCACCATCTGCACACAGTCTATTTAAGGCAGATGCATAGGTGTTGGCCACATGTGGGCATTTCAGAGGCGCAAACTGCCGTTTAGGGTTTTACGATGCAGTGACTTTGCATGTCCATTGCCCCTTTAAGAAGCCCGAGCGTCACTCATGCGGGATGGTGTCCTCCTTAGAGGGTCCAATTTCTTTAGTTCCCTTCTCTGGTGGACTCTTCTCCTTCCATAGCAGTGCATGTTGAAGAGCATAGAGGACGCCTTGTGTTGGGAAGCCTGATGTTGATACCGATTCTCCAGCACAACGTCTGAGACCTCCTTCCCAGTTGCGATCTGGAGAATCGTTTTAACTGGGCAGCAGATCCGGACTAACCAGAAGCACAGGGCAAAAATTTATGGTCTACACCAGGAGCAGCCCGACCCTATGGCGCTGCCCGATTCTGCCCACGCTCCGGCAATCCGAACGAAGAGAAGGAAAAACAGTTGGAACATACACAGACGCAGTATTTAATATTAACGGCGCTCGAATCTTGCCAAAGGGCCCAGGAGGCACGAAAAAAGGATCTCGGATCTGAGCACTGCAGCCTAACTGAGATAAGCTACGCATGCAATTTAATTCTATTCCGCGTTCTCATGGAGACCCAGATGCCTCACTGGGACAAGTGTTCTCGCTCACGAGGCCTTCCGTGCAATTTTGCCAGGTGCTAAAGTTCAGAATTGGCACTGCGGCTGGATCTGAAAAGTGCAGCGTCTCCTATTGCAGCTCCGAGATGAGAAAGCGTGAAAATGATAAGGAACTGTTTGCTCCGAATTGCGCTTCTGTCTCTGTTTCTTTTTCTCTATCCATCCGAATTACTTAAGCCATGGACACAAATATTCAAACCGCCCCTCCTTTCGAAAACATTTATATATACTCCTGCTCCTCGCCATTCCTTTCTCAAAAACAGGTAAAACAAGAGACCGCCTGTGCTTGACACCTCCTCCCCTGTTCACACACTATTATACCCATATATATACCACGATGACGGAAACAGAAATCAGAAGGGATCCTGTGGCGTTTTTTCCTCCCGAAGTCAGTCTCCAAATCTTTTCAGAGCTCACTGACCCCAAAACGTTGTTAAATGCATCTCTTGTTAGCAGGAGTTGGAACTCACTGGCTCAAGATGACGAGCCATGGCAAGCACAGTGTGCAAGGGCCGAGGCGAGCAAGAACCCTGGCAGAGCTTCAAGTGGCAGAACCACAGACTTGTCACCAAGCTTTGTCCAGTTTATGGACCAGATGGATGTAAACTCCTACGATAGGATTGGAGAGGTATTGGAACGAGAGCGTCGGCCGCTGCACAGGGAACAGCTCAAGTTCAACAAATGCCTTGCCAAGTCATGGAAGCACGCCAAATGCCACCAACAGTCCTGTTTCAGCTTCCATGATTGCACGATGGCGGGCTCTCTGAAACCAGTTGTTTCTGAAAAGTACGTTGTGGTTCCGTTACTTGAAAAACAGTACCGTCCCGTCCGACCGGGCAGTTCGCGAGAAACCGCTGGTGCTATTGGACACGAGCATGCCATCCATGTGCTCTCCACCGATGGCTCTTTGCTTCACCTGTTGAGAGACAGCTTTAAAGACTTGGGCCAGTACCAGATGTGCATTTGCAATGATATACTTTTGTCCAACACTTTTGAACAAGGATGGATTCGAGCTTGGGATTTGAAGACAGGCAAAGCTGTGACCTCCATCCCGGCTCATGAGTCCAAAATTACAAGTATTCAATCAATACGCGATTCGCAGCTCGCAATAAGCCTCTCTGCAGACCAGACGATCAAAGTTTGGAACTTGGAACAGCTTCCACGGAACGGCACTGACGAGATATTTCCGATTGCTGTGATAAACAGGGATAACGAAGAGTCCGTCAGGTGCTTTGATGCCACTGGAAACTGGCTCGTTACAGGTGGCTATGATGGTCGCTGCAAACTATGGGACATTAATACCGGAGAGGTTTTACACACTCTAGAAGAAGGATCTGACGATATGGTCCATTCGGTTCTTGTCGAAAATGACAAGGTTGCAAAGATCTCTTTCAGTGGAGAGATAAAGATCTGGTCTGTTTTCGAGGATGCTGAGAGGAAACTGGAATCTACTATGATCCTACATGAGTCAACAGATATTCTTCCCAACACATATCGTTTTGAAAATGGCAAACTTTCATGCTTGGGAACCTGTGGATTTCTACATGTTTGGGATTTGAACGGGAACGTTTCTTCATTGAAGAGCAAGAGAAGTGGTCATCGTCATCGTCATCACCACCACCACCATCATCGTCCAAGCTCTTCGCGCTCTCTACACATGTCACTCTTCCCAGATCATGAGATCATTAATGTAGATCTCTCAAAGGATATTCTTTTGGCCAAGAACGAAGCCAACAAGCTTTCACTGTGGCGCATTTCCACCGGACGGAAGCTCAAGTCTTCAATCTTGGAGTCTGGAAGACAGGAACGAGAGAAAACCTTCCACACAGACTCAATCGATGCAGCAATGACTCTGGGAGTTCATGATAGCAAATACAACTTTGGGTTTGGCCTTCCAAGGACACAACAGGATTTTCCATCTTCCTATGATTATGGCTACGAATACCAAAGCTACAGAGATGAGCAGCTTGAACTGGACGGTGAAGAGGAAGATGCCCTCAACAAGATTTGGTTTTCCAAAATTCAAGATGACAGTATCATTCTGTTCACACAAAACAAGCAGAACATTTTGAAACTGACCATTGTCTCTTTTATGCCTTCATCTCTTGAAGAACTCTCTGGCTCGAAGCGAAGAAACGCTTCACAGTCTTCCTTATTTGGGTTGCAAAACTTGTTTTAATGATTTTTGTTTTGGTTGGTTTGGATCTTAAATTTTGATTTTGTTCATTTGATTTCGTTTGCATTCATGCTTGTACATAATCTAAAGCATCTACTTTAAGTAGACAAATAAAAGTTACTGGTTTGCAAAATCATTCTTTGATTTGGTAAATATATTCTTTCACTGCATGCGTATTGGTACTTATATAAATAGGTCACCATAGACTGATTCAAAGGCAGTAAATATAAAAATGCGATCTTTTAATGTGTAGGGTAGGATTAAGACTTCATGTCCTCCAACATCCCCAATCAAGTTTCCTTCTTGACCCCTTACAACTTGAAAAACAGTTGAAGTGTTCAACTAACACAAAGAAACAAGATAAAAGAACAGTAGAGGATCAAAGACCTCTCACAACCGTATTATAGATAAAAACATAACCATCATTTCAAAACATTCTCACACTGTAAAAATAAAAATCACTGATAAACGATGTATGAGATAAAAACGAGGGCGACTTGGATATATAGCGACTAAAGTAATTGAAAAAAGAAGATTGCAAAAACTGTAAGGTAATTTATAATAGGTTAAAAGCAAATAAGATGGAATATGATTCAATCCAATCTAATTTTTTGAATTTTTTTTTTCCTGGTTCATAGAGCAAGTAGAGTTATATAACCTTAAGAAAGGATATGTGAAGCAGATATTAGACTCAACGATATCAATGACGAAAATGTAACAAGAACGAAAACGAAAACAAAAAAAAAAATGAACAGAATAGATATTTTGGTAACAAAAATGAAAAAAAAGGAAATAGATTCTCATCTTCAACATATAAAAAAACCCTCATATTCATAGATAGTTCTTGAAAAACAAACAAATATAACATTTCTCTTTTTTTAGGCAAGTATCTTTTTAAGAAATGAAAGCAAAGGAATGGGAAAAACGATAGAGTAGCATTCGCTTATTCCTCTGAATAAAAAAACAAAATAGACGACAGAAAAAGCGCAAAAAGAAGTTGCAAGTTTATATCAACAGACGTAGATGTAATAAAAACCCAAACGAGGACTAGTTGAACGGTCCCAAAACTCTAAAGATGATAAAAAAAGACGAAAAAACCATAAGAAACTGCTGCATTGAGCCATGTTCTTTGTAAAAAATAGCAAGATAAAAGCAAAAACAAAACTGGACTTTACCATGGCTTTCAAGATATAAATTTAATCAACGAAATTTTTTTGAGAAATAAATAGGCAGCAGAAAAACAGATAAAAACTCTTGAGGAATATGAAAAGAGAATGTATAGCTCCTTACCTCAAATTGCCAAAACCTGGGGATTATTTTTTTCTTTTTCTTTGCTGAGCATATCAGATGAGAATTGAATAAAAATTTTCTCAGTCATCAACAAACTGTTGCCAGTGTTTGGCCTTGGGATCTGGTCCAATCCATCTGATTGACAAAGTAGGGCTCATAGGAGCAAAAATGACAGTTGCAGTAAACAGCATGGCCATTTGGCCTTGTGGATGCAGACTGCGGTATTTGTTCCTGATGATATGTGCGGCATCCAACCTGGCTATATCTATTACAAACCAAGTTTTCATCTTCACTTAACGGCCGCTGGAAATAAGAGACATACTTTGTGCCGTTGGGTTCTATAGGAGCAAAGATATGAGGTTGATTAGAGGTGTTGATTGACTGAGGTAACGGCATTGGCTGTACCATGGATAGAGGGAGCCGGAGACTAGGGGGTGCAACAGTGACAGGGACCTGGATAGGAATGGGAATCGAGACAGGGATAGGAACTGACTGTTGTGAAGCTGCTGATTGTGGTAAAAGAGCAGGTAGCGATTCTTGAGAAGCAGGAATAGACGTTATCAACGACTGGGTTGAACCTGAAGATGAAGAAAGAGACGACGTAGACGATGACTGCTTATGAGGTTGTTGCTGTTGCTTCTCTTGTTGTTTTCTCTGCTGCTCTTCAAACCATTTGGGAATAGAGTATGAAGGAGGAGAAGGGATATAGGTCGATCTTGAAGAAACAGGGGAAAAGCTGTTGTTGAAAGATGGGGAAGTTGGAGCGGATCTTCTAGAAGCTCTCTTCTTCATCCACAGCTCCCAACAGTCGTTCCATCTTTCCCAACCTTTACGGCCATTCTCATCCAAATGTAGGTTCCATTTTATAGGAGCCAGCCATTCACGTTCCATCCTAGTGATTTCGGCAATAGGGATATGGGTAGCATCGGACCAGGATCTATTTGTAAAAGTGTTGTCATCGTTAAACTTGTTCGCAAGTAGCAGCGATATTATGATAATCTTGAATGCCTGGGTTTCCAAGTCGATGGATTTACCTTCCGAAGATAAATCCAAGTTTAGCTGTGAGTGGACCATCTGATCGTCAAGAGATTTCCGCTGGGCCAGGTAGACCAGGGACAGAATGACAGTGGACTTTGGTAACCTTGTGGCGCTAAGCACTGACTGCATGACCGTTTTCATCTTGCCAGTCAGCGTCTCCATAGGTTTAAGGATCCCGTAGCCCATGACGGAAAGGAACTTTGCCATTTCACGAACGTCGTAGTCGGGGCCCGAACCACCAATAGCAGATGATTGGTCCATAGGGGGAGGTGGAGCGTAGTGAATCTGTAGAGGGGGTAACGACTGGTGCTGCCGCCTGTGTTGAGACAGGGGCTTACTGGTCCAGGGGTGGAACGAAGGGGCCGAGTAGCCTACCATGGCCTGGGCGTTGAAGTGGACGGGGACGGGGATGGTGTCCTGGACTTGGACTTGTGCGGGCAAGGAGGTGGTGGTCATACGGGCATGGGCATGTTCGTATGGAATGTCGTACATCCGCTGATGCTGGTGATGATGCGAGCGCTGGGGTTGGTACGGTTGCTGATCGAAAGAACCGGCTGTGGACAGAGACTTGATGTAGGACGAGGAGGAAGGGATGGAGGTACACAAGGTACTGCTTGTCTTGGTGCTGGACATTGGGGAGATGGTGAAGGAGTATTATGATTATATGGAGGTGAGTGTGTCTGGCGGTTAGTCACTAGAAGCGTCTTGCTGGTAATGTTGTGGGGGAGCCAGTGGAGCAGGTAAAGTCGTGGAAAAGAGTCTCTTCTGTTACCGCGAGGACAGGAAGATGAAGGTGCAATAACGGACACGAGACGAGGACTTAGTCAAAAGCTCGTCTTGATGAGTTGAAGCTGGGAACAGAAACAGAAGGTTGAGTAGACCTATTTCTTGAACTGTACACACCACAGTGTTGTGTGCGCAACTGGTGGCAACAGACGAAGACGGAAAAGTGGACACAGAAGAGTCGGAGAATCCTCTACTCTATGAAAATTGCTCTTTTCTTATCACCAGGCAGAAAAGACGGCAGCGGGAGGTTGAAGGCAACTTGTATACTGGATGGGAGGTGAAAAGATCGTCCAAAGAGAAAAGTGAGAAAAAAAGGAGTGGTTTTCCCCCAGCTCCAGGAGGCGGGTGCATGGGTGTTTGGCGCACAGCGCACAGCACCGCCATGTGTATATTGGGGTCCGGACACACATTTACACATTACGATGTCATCGATTTTCAAGTGCAAGATATTGCGGGAACTCAGCAGATTGGGTATGGTCCTTTATTAAACGGACTGGTAATTAGTAAGGTTAACGGCTCTCGCTCAGACACACAACGCGGGAAAAACAAAAACAAAAACAACAGGAAACAATAGTGAAAGTTTGAAAAGACGAAAAAAAGGAAAAAACCAATCTCTCTCTCGCAATACTGTAGATCTAATACTCCTCCTCGTACGTGGTATCCGCGGCGACCTCTTCGTAATCTTTCTCAAGAGCCGCCAAGTCCTCTCTGGCCTCGCTGAACTCGCCTTCTTCCATTCCCTCGCCAACGTACCAGTGGACAAATGCCCGCTTGGCGTACATCAGATCAAACTTCTGATCCAACCTGGTCCATGCGTCCGCAATCGCCGTCGTGTTGGACAGCATGCAAACAGCACGGGTGACCTGGGCCAAATCTCCGCCTGGCACAAACTGTGGGGGCTGGTAGCAGATACCAATCTTGAAACCGGTGGGACACCACTCAACCATCTGGATCGTCTTCTTCGATTTGATCGTGGCCACGGCAGATTGCACCTCACGGTTCACAACGTCTCCACGGTACAGCAAACATGTTGCCATGTACTTGCCCTTACGGGGCTCGCAGTTCACCATCTGGTTGCTGGGCTCGAAGCAGGCGTTTGTAATCTCCTGGATCGAGTTCGATTCGTGATGTGCCTTGGATGCAGAGATCACCGGTGCATAGGAAACCAACGGGAAGTGGATTCTTGGATATGGAACCAAGTTTGTCTGGAACTCATTCAAGTCCACGTTCAGCGATCCTGGGAATCTCAACGAGGCCGTCACAGAGGAAACCACCTGGGAGATGATACGGTTCAGGTTGTCGTGCGATGGTCTGGCAATGTCCAGATTACGGCGGCACATATTGTAAATGGCCTCATTGTCGACCATAAAGGTACAGTCCGAATGCTCTAGAGTGGTATGTGTGGTCAAAACAGAGTTGTAAGGCTCCACAACAGATGTTGAAACTTGAGGTGCTGGGTACACGGCAAACTCCAACTTGGACTTTTTGCCAAAGTCAACAGACAATTGCTCCAACAGAAGAGCTCCAAAACCGGAACCGGTACCACCGCCGAACGAGTGGGTGAAGAGGAACCCCTGAAGACCACCGCAGTTGTCCGCAACCTTTCTGACACGGTCCATGACCTGGTCAATCAGCTCCTTGCCCACGGTGTAATGGCCACGGGCATAGTTGTTGGCGGCATCCTCCTTGCCTGTGATCAGTTGCTCTGGATGGAAAAGGTCCTTGTAGGTACCATTTCTGACCTCATCGACCACATTGGGTTCCAAATCAACGTAGATGGTTCTTGGAACAAATTTACCAGATCCTATTTCCAGGAAAGGTCAGCATAACACGATTTTGTAAAAGCCTACCTGCACATACCAGTTTCAGAAAAGAAAGTGCTGAACCCGTCTTCTCCCTTGGGTCTAGTAAGACCTTCTTGGAGGTATCCATCAGGCTGTCGCCTCATTAGTAATTGCTCTCTTGTGCCAAAGTTCCATCGCGATACCTACTTGAATACCATGCTCAAGACAATACAACTATGGGGATTTGTGTTAGAAGTGGCCAGTGCAGTTGTTTTGATTGATTATACATACCTCCCAACACGAGTTACCAATCTGGCATCCAGCTACATTCCCATCAGGTTAGAACAAACTGGACGGGGAGGGCTACAAAACTGCTCATGTGTGTGGCAGGCCCTTTGGCAAAAGGACCGTTATGGCCCCTTTTTTCCATTTTTTTTTTTATTTCATTATTAATTTGTTGAATGGGGTGGTAACGTACCTTGGCCGACTAGAGAGACAAGAAAATGTTAGCATTCCGTTCAAAATATCAGCACGCAGGGCCCACTGAAAACTGGATAAACGATGGACTATGAGCCGACAACCCAGTACCAACTCCGAAGATGTGAAAAGAATCCACTTTGTACATAATTGAATTGGCAATCTCGAGCGGAAGATGAAATGGAAACGCATCATCAGCTTTCATCGCTTAGCTCTGATCCACATCGGGATCTGGGTCGTGGACACATCCATAACAGACAACGGAACGCTGTGTAACGTACCATTAATGCTGATAACTTCTCTCATTGTTGTGCGGAAAGATTAGTGTTGGAAACAAAATACAGAATATGGATCCAAAAAGGTAGGGCGCGAGTACGAGAAAAGAAGAGGGCTCCAGCCAATTTGGAGAAGAGGAAAAAACATCGTGTTCACACAGCGCTGGCCAATCACAGCCCGCAATCCCGCTAGCAGCAGAATTTGTAAACACTAGGAGGTGGTTGCCGTGGTGATGGATGTTACCCGGACCATGCGGGTTTTGTGGGTGTATGGTTGTTGAATACACACACACCCATACGCCTATCAATCCGTCAATGTTCTTGGGGAAGGGAAATTGATAATTCAAATAAACCGGTATCTGTGGACAGGAGCGAGTTTTGACCATTAAAAGAACGAGTCGTATCGATGTTGTTTCGTGCAAAACGCCCTGAACAAACGACTCATGGCTTCTGGTGACCCCAAACAGATACTGGAAATGGCATCAGAGGTGTTCTGAACAAAAGGTCAGCTCATAGGAGTTGAAATCTCATGGCGTGGCCAATTCTTGGAAACTCCAACAGTGTCTTGTTTTGTTACAATCACACATTGCGTGCAAACACAGTAAATAGAATAAATAGTCCTTATGGCGGGGCTCGGACCATTGGAGCCGGCCCTTTCGGTAGAGATACACCCACTAGTTTTATCCGATCCAGTTTCCCCAGCCCCGCTGCTCTCTGCTCTCTGCTCTCTGCTCTCTGCTCTCGTTCTACTTGCGGGTAAAAAAAAGAGATGAATATAAGGTTTCCCTGATGCTCGCACTGCAGACAGAACAGGTGGTGTAACCCCAGAACTACAGTCATGGAGAATGGTGACGGGAATATGGATCTCGTGATGTGACCCATGGAGCAGTCACTTTGGAAAAAAGAAACAAGGAAATTGAACCCTCCAGTCGATGATCAATCATTTAACACCCGCTACCCCAGTTGTATTAAAAGTGAGGAGCAAGCCAGCCCAAAAACCTAATAGCCAAATATTTGTTCGCTAAATGTTCCGTCCCAAGAGTAGTAATGCACAGTTGACGCACTCTGGAAAAACTTGCCAAATAGTTTTTTCCGAACACAAGTGGCACACACAAAAAGAAACATGGGGAGAGCACTACATGGTGTGATGCCCCCCCAATTAAACTATAATCGGGCCCGGGAAGTCTAAGCATAAGCAAAAAATTGAAACTGCCAAGGGTTTTCCTTCTTCTCACGGAACAACTACTCAATATAAAGACACCTGGGGATCTTTTTAGTCGCATCTTTTTCCTTTCCTCTATTGATCTACAAACTATACATCATGTCTAAAGCACTGTTTGACAAAATCAACGAAATCGCCCAACTATTTGAAATCTCTCCCGAGACAATAGACAAGGGCGTGGACCGCTTCATCCAATTGGCCAACGAAGGCCTCAATTCAGAAGCAAACAAAAGAGGACTACTGATGATCCCATCTTTCGTCACTCGTGCTCCAACAGGTACAGAAAAAGGACTATACCTGGCCCTCGACCTTGGCGGCACGAATTTCCGAGTCTGTTCGGTCCGGTTGAATGGCAACCACGCTTTCCAAATGAAACATATCAAACACCCAATTCCAAAGGACTTATTATCTGGAGAATCAAAACCCCTTTTTGACTTTTTTGCTGATAAAGTTGCCAGCTTTTTGGATGTCCATCACTCTGATCGGTTTGCCTCAGAAGGGGGCCAGCATGGGCCTTTAAAGATTGGTTTCACCTTTAGCTTCCCAGTTCACCAAACTTCCTTGGCTCGGGGCACATTGATCAGATGGACCAAGGGATTTAGCATTGCTGATGCTGTCGACAAGGACGTTGTCCAGTTACTCCAGCAGGCTCTAGACGAGAAGAACTTAAACGCGGAGGTTGTTGCGCTTGTTAACGATACTGTTGGCACATTCATGTCTGGCGCTTACTCAAACGAGTCTGAAGATGGCAGCGAAACTGTTATTGGTTGCATTTTTGGCACCGGAACCAACGGCTGCTACATGGAGCCAGTTGAAAATATTGGCAAGCTGGACAGGAGTGAAATACCTGCTGGAGTTACTCATATGGTTATAAACACCGAGTGGGGTTCCTTTGACAATGACCTCACAGTTCTACCAGTGACAAAATACGATGAGGCTATTGATAAACTGACCCCCAATCCTACTTTCCACATGTTTGAGAAAAGAGTCAGTGGCATGTTTCTGGGAGAAACGCTGAGACAGATTCTGGTAGACCTATACGAACAAAAGCTGATTTTCCAATCGGTTAAGGACATGGGTGAAAAGTTCTTTAAACCATGGACTCTGGATTCCTCTATTCTTTCAATTGTTGAGATTGATGACTCCACTTCCCAGAGGCTTACCGAGCTGGTTTTCAACCAGTCCATCCACATCCCCACCACTTTTGAGGAACGCCAGGCAATTCAAGTTCTGGTCAGAGCAATCTCAAAACGATCAGCCTACTTGAGTGCGATCCCACTTGCAGGAATTCTGCACAAGACTGGCGCTCTAGAAAGGCTTACTGCAGTAGACATTGGAGTCGACGGCAGCGTCGTTCAATACTATCCGGACTTTCAAAAAAAGATGAGAGAAGCAATGAGGCTTTGTAAGTATATCGGAGTGGATGGGGAGAAGAAGATTAGAATTAAGGTAGCCAAAGATGGATCAGGTGTGGGTGCTGCTCTTTGCGCCTCTACCGCTTAAGCCCTATATGTGATAATGATGAGTTAGTAGCATGTACGTTTCCTTTTATTGTTATAGTTTTGCTAATAGTGTAAACATGGTCTTTAACGAATCTGATGAATTGTGTTGGGAATCCATTTTGCAAAGCTTATTTTGAAAAATCACATCACGGCTCGGTTTTGATATGAATGTGCTATTATGGAGAAATGGCACTGTCTGAGACCAAAGCAGTAGAAACGTCAGTCCAATAGTATACTTCAGCTACGCAAGGAACGGTAAACAGAGAAAAACATGATACATTAGATTAAATAAAACAGGTGAATCTTAACCAATCATTTTTTTTCTCAAACATATTCTGCCCTTCTTTCTGTCCAGGGGAAGTAGTATAAAAACATGGTGGTCAGCATACTACTATCTAGTATTGTAGTAGAGTAGTCGCACGCTTTAGCAGGAGTAACAAATTATCGATACTTGTGGAAACCGATATCAGCAGCCTTCTCACGGAAGGACTGTCTTCCCAAGTTGATTCCATACTTTCTGATGACACCAGTAGTGGTTGCAGTGATACGACATTGTCGCGATCCTTTGCCGTATTTTCGTGGGTGAGAGTACCAAACGTTTTCGTGAGCCATCTTTACAGAATACTGAAATCTGTTAGTAACCTACTTCAATGTTTTGCATCCATACAAAACAAAAGCACCGGACTTGGTTCTCATAAACAGATCGAGAGTATTCCAATTCTTCCATAGCAAATGCTCCATATCATTGTTATGTTTGTTACTTACAGTTTGCTAAAGTCGTAGACGTTGAAGGTGTTGCACGATTTAGAGATTTTGGAATTGCAAGGGAGAAAGTGAATAACAGATGGTGGAGTTTCAAGACCAGTGTGTAAAATTGAGCATAGAGTTGTCGTTGCTTTCCTTTTTTGGTGGTCATTTCCAAGGCCTAATAATAAGCCCTATGACATATCACGTGAATACAGTGTCCTGCACAAGTTTTCTGATTTCATTTTGGCACAAACAAAAGTGGTAAACTATTGTACAGGAAAGGCATTCTGCACAACTATAGCAAAGTATTTCTATGATAATTGGAGCGGATGTGTCATGTCCTATTGAGTGAAGGCAGAGTTTTACTGTTTGTCCGTTGTATGGGAATGGCCCCAGGTTTGTGCCAACCCTACAAACCTTGCGGAACTGGCATTTTCATTGTCTTTTTCCATTGTTCCCAGGAGTTGACCTCGTGTAACTTGTAACCTAGACGAATGATAATGTATGTCGTTCAAACCCCTTTGCCATCATTGAGCGTTTCTGCCTGGGTTTCCTCGATTATTTTCACGAGACGGTTGGTGGCTCCTCCGCCGTTCGAAGTAAATTGGGTGGAACAAACTTCTTTTACTACCCAGTTTGAAAAAATCGTGGTTCCGTGTAGAAATAGTGTTATTGCGATTTGGGAAGGCCAATATGGTCCCGTTCTGGCAAGTCTACCACCGACAGCTTATCGAATTTTACATCTCGAGTGTTAAGCGGATGATGAAGGACTTGCCTGTTATTCACAAAATTGAGTCCACAATCGATGAACTCTCGGAATGAAGACTTTTAGAAGACGTGTTGCAATACTCGTTTTAAAAGGATCAGTGATACCGATAGTATTTTTATTAGTGATTAGTACAAAAGTATTTGGCTAATTATATTATTGAGTGTTCGTATGCTGCCCCTGAAGTCAATAGCAGAAGCTTCTTTCTCTGATTTTTCGGTACCTGACAAGACAAGTTGATGCTTTCTGGAGACTTTTTTTGAACACGTATAGAAAGTTCTGTTTTGTACAGGTTTTAGTGAACTACGCCTCTTTCAAACAAGAGTTTTGATAGGTAAAAATGTTGCTTTACAATTATGACATATATAATACAAAAGCAGATTGTCAAAAATTATCAATGTTTTCAACAGTCCCCTAACCCACCCTCTCTTTTCCTATAGACTGGTAGCATGGTCAAAAATTGTTTTAAAGGCTTGAATCGGAGGTGACAATGAAGGCTGAATGTAGTTGTGATCCCGCCCTGAGGAGTACACATGCAGATGTGTTGGGTGCCACCCACTTCTATAGGAAAAAATACCAACTGCAACAAGTAATCTGCGAAAAGAAAGCTGACCAGAAGTAGCATGATTTTGGGAATTCGCCCTCTCCATTTCTTTAGTGCAAGTTCAGAGATCCTGCTCTGAATTCAGACGTGAGAAGCCAATTCTGAAGGCTTGTAGCCAAGCTTGGTTGTAATCCGCTCATGGCATTTGTATCCAGCATGAGCGCTATTAAAGAGAGTGTTTAAGAATGAACATGCGCTGATGATGGAAAAGAATGACGGGAATTGCTGGGTTTAAATAATCGAGAAATTGTGATCCAATGACTCAATTTTCGATTTGACTCATTACCCTCGCCCAACGACTCCTGATTCACCGGGGTGATTTCAACATGAGCTGATTGGAAAAAAGGAGTACTGCGACCTCCAGACAAACCGAATGTTTGAGGATCACCATATGAAAAATGTTTCTCCCAGAATAGATGGGTGTTAGTACTAGACGATGAAGTGTGGGTACAGTTTAGGCATGAGTGCATGTTCCAGGTGAGCTTCGAGCTTTTCAATACCCAAGATTGAACGCTACTGCTACAATAAGACAAAACTATAGTAGAAGGAACATCTTTATCAGTTTATTTTTATTTCACTGTGATAAAATACATGCATGTAGTTGTATGTTTAAAATAAAGTGGTTCATCAAATCGAAGAACGCTGGTAAACGTCTAAACAATACACATCTTTTAAACATAAAAAAAAAGGAAGTTTCTTTTATTGAGTTAAGACAAACTGTGTTGCCTTTCATGACATTTTGAACATAAACTTAACGTTGGAGAAGAAGAAAAAGAAGTTGTTAGATAAGAGCGAGAGAGAGAGAGAGAGAGAGAGGGTGTGAGTGGCTCAAACTATAAATTAGGTAAAGTGTTTAGGATTAGAGAATGCCAACTAGTAATGCGAGGACTAAAGCTCCAACAGCGCTACCCTTGTAAGTCTGTCCCGAGTTGCTATCACTTCCCGTTGTTGATGAATCGGCCTGTAGCGACGAAGATGAAGGAGGATTGGAACTGTGGGTTGGTTTTGTGGATGCGGCTGACGCTTTCGAGGTAGACGTGGACTCTGAGGTTGTGACAACAGCACTGGATCTAGACTCTGAAAAGGATTCACTTGAACTAGGTACTGAAGCAGATTCCTGTTCAGAGGAAGAAGAAAAAGAAGAAGAAGAAGAACTTGTGCTGCTGGATGATGAAGGATTGGTCGTGGAACTGGATGAGGTCTCACTATGTGTGCTTGAAGTCTTTGCAGTAGCACTACTGCTAGTAGATGTTTTCGATTCCTTAGAAGATTCAGATGAAATTGAAGAAGACTTTTGGGAGCTTGTAACTACGTCTTTACCAACTTCGGCACAGGAAGATTTGAAAGCATCAATAGCCACTTCTGCATTACCACCAGGACAGATCTTGTTGAGACAGTTGACAACGTCTGTAGAATCTTTTGAACAGATACACGAGATTTCGTTCAGGGCACCACAAGCTGTTGAACCTTTATTTACCTGTGCTACACAGGCTAAAAGACATGCTGGCGGGGTTGCTGGAACTCCGGAAGCGAAGATGAGAGAAAAGGCAAGCGCAGTCACCACAGAAAACTTCATTTAGAGAGTAGGGCTTTTGTGACAGAAACAAACAAACACAGATAATTAATGCAAAGATGATGGGATGGGCTTCAGCCTACTCCGGTTGTTTAGATGGGAAGAGGTGTGAAAAGAAGAAAGCGAAAAAAATACGAGGTTGTTTACGAAACGGAAGGTCCTTCTATTTATAGCGAGGCGCATACACGCGCGCGTGAGACTATGGCTGGACTCCCTTGAGAAATGAAGAAGTGAGCCCGAACACCTTCATGTTTGTATCCAAGCACCAGACCACGATTTTGGAGTCTTCCGAGTCCGTAGACTTGCAGGTGGAGCGGTACCGCTTGACTCTGCCGTGTTTGTGGTCGACCAGAAGCAGGCATGCGCCTTTGTCGTTCTTCATGACCAAACTCAAGAATCTTTCATCCGGCGAGATTTTGTATCGCAGCGGCGAAAAATTGTTGTAAAACTGCTCTTTATGATAGTCCACGAGCATTACTGCAGTTATGGGGTATATCAGTCCCATGGATCCCCGAACCCACTTCTCGATGCTCACACTGGTGGCGGAGCTGAGGTATCTACAGATGGGCAGAGGCGGGCTCTTCATTATCGGCTCCTGGAATATGTTTTGCGCCCATATGCCTGTATCTGTGACGAAAAAGAGGTGGAACGTGTTTACGATGACGCTGGCCTGGCGAGTGGTGATGAACGGGGCGGGTATATGTCCGATGGTGGTGCCAAACTTGCGTGAGACAATCGTGCACCAGTACTGCCGCTTAAACCGATTCCAGCAGAGTATAAACAGGTGTATTTTGTTGAGAGCAAAGTTCTTGATCTGGCAGGATTTGGGATTGAGACAGACCTGTGATTTCCATCTCATGACGGCGGCCCTTGCGGCATGTTGCGATTCTGTGTCCTGTGTCTGTGGTTTGGACGTGTAGCAGCATATGGCGTCTCGCTGGCTGGAAATGCAAAACAGATCATCACCGTATATTTGAAACCCACCCGTTTCTTTGGGCAACTGGATGTTCTCGGTTCTCGTTATCACGGCATTTGTAACGTCAAAAAACGGATCGAATGACCACTCTTTGGCGGCTTGTGGGTGCTGAGATAAAGCAGGAGCGGCTCCCGCCGCAGATCGTATCGATTTGACATGCTCTATCGGATAGGGGTAGAAAGTCGCAATCAGGTTATCATCCATCGAAATGCGATCTGCAACTCTGAGCAAAGAGGCCTGTGAGTTTGCGGTATCTATCGCAGTGATGATGCCTGTGCTGTGGTGGGAAGCGAACGTGAGTTGACCTCTGGCCTCGTCCCAGCAGGTATCGTAGTCGCCGCTCTGGCAGAATCTCACGTTTCGGGGGAATTCCAAGGCGGATTTGAATTTCGCTAAGGCCAACGTGGATGATACATGTTCAACTTCTTTGTCGTCTGTGGGAGGAGGTGCAGTGACAATGGGCTCGGCGTCTATGATGGGATAAAGAGACCTTTTCCTCCTTCGGGCTTCCAACAAAGCACATCTTTTGGCAGCCTCAATGGCTTTTTCGCCAAAGCCAAATGCTGTGTCGTATGCCTGGACCATTTCGATGATGTGGTAGAAGCGTAGGCATGACTGGGACAGACATGAGATGGATTGAAGGGGGCAAAACCCAATGACGATCAGTAGAATCTCCAAAGGGCAGTCCAAAAGCCCCATTCTAGTGTCAGTATTACTGCTGGTAGTGTCTGTCTCCGTGTCAAGCTCCGAGTCCGATTCTGTTCCCGTTTCTGCGACTGGAGCTGTGGCACTCGCGGACACTGCGGCTCTGGGCTGGCAGCCAGGGCTGTTGGACGATGAGGACGAGAGAGGACAGAACATGGCACGGGCCTGGCGGTCGCCGGGGTCGCTGCTACGGCGGAAGACTTGCGAGGGCATCTGTGGTCTGAAAGCTGAAAGCTGAGATCGGTGCCGGGAAGCAGCAGCTGGGGGAGGTCTGGGTATATATAGAGACTCGACCGATGGGCCTGTGCCAGGTCCGCATTTGGCAGTCCGGGGTGGCTTCTGAGTCATGAGTCATCTGAGTCATGTTTTTGTGTCCGGCAACGGCGAGACGGGGCTTCTTCATCTTCTTCCTCCTCGTTCTTCCTCTTCTTTCACCGACCATGAGTGAGACCGCCGCCAAACCCAAACCCAAATCCAAATCCAAGTCCACCAAGCGCCGCAAGCACGCCAAATACCCCAAAGCGCGTGCGGACCAGGGCCAGAGCCTCCACGAGGGCACGCCGCTGCTGGGCTCGGCGTCTAGCGACAGCTCGTACGTAACCGCTGAATCCAGCTCCAAGTCCGAGCGGTCCTCGTCCTCGTCCTCGTCCTCCTCAGGCTCCCGCTGCGAGAACAAGCCCGGCTCGCCTGGAAATACCCCGTTCATATCCGCCGACCTGTTGTTGTATCTACAAGAGTTCATTATGAATTCGGAGCACAAGACAATTGCAACCATCGTAAGCGCCATCGTCATTTTGACTGCACTTTTCAACCTCTACTTTTTCGGTTCGAACGTGAACGAGATCATGTCGCAATCGCTGAGCTTCACCATTGGGGACGTTTACATCTCCCAAGTGGGGGATGCAGCAAATCCAGTTTCCAGCGACCAGTTTGCTGTGAACTTTTCATGTTCCACTTTTACCAACTATAATAACATTGCGGATGGCGGCTATACCCGTGGGGGCTGGAGATTGATCACCGGCAACTTGATACCCTCGACAACAATAACGGTGATTGAAGGAATCGATGTCTACGCAAACCTGGCCCACACAAAGAAGCCCAATACAATTCACCTAGGCACTTTGGAACCTCCCACAACTCCACTTTTGTTTGAGCTGGGAGATGGGAAACCCAACGATTTTGAATTCTCTACGCTGCTGATGCCCACTTTATCAAATTCGGAGGAAACTCAAATAGCCAAGATGATGCACAAAATCGTTGAGATGCTGACCTACGGCGAAAGCCTTCCTCGCGTAACCGTGAACATAACCTCGAAAATCAAGGCCAGCGCAATACCGTTTAAGAATCATGGACTGAGCATCCGGACCGAGATGGATTTGGACTCCCAGCTACACCTGGACGAGCGCACAATCTCGCGGTTCAATCTCACGGGGACTTAGAAACGCTTTGCCAGAAAGTAGAAATTGTTCAACATTGAAGGGGGCTACCCGGCCACATGCGTTGCCCTGGCGACTTACCTATATCTGAGGTAAACAAAAACAGGGCTTTTCCTTTCTCTTACTTGTAGCTTGAGATTTGTGTAGAACCGAGAGGAAAATATCCTCTGCTTTTGCTGTTGCTTTTAGTGGATCTGTTTTGCCGGCGTGGTTGCGAAGATCCGCTCACCTTTCTATTTATTTATTTTCGTATTTACCTTTACCTTTTAACATCTACATTTACACTTTGCATCCACGTTTGCCTTCCCATCTCTCTTTCACTTTCACTTTCACATATCATGTAACATGACTTCCAACAGTGGCACATCTAGAGAATCTTCAATCGCTGTTGCCGGTAAGCAACCAAATCACTATGATTTCACGCTAACATGCACTAACATTTGAAAAGTGAGAGTACGGCCCTTCACAACAAACGAGAGCACCCATTTAATAGCAAAACAAGACGAGCAGATATTCCTCGGAGACGGATCTCTGAGCTACAACACCAACAATAGCAACAATGCCAAATACAGTGGGTCGAGCAGGTATGCACCCAAGGGAATACGAAAGATTGTCAATGTGGTGGACGACAAGATGCTTATTTTCGACCCTCCAGATACAAACCCACTGATGAAGATCCAGCGAAATGCGTTTCCTGGCGGTCCCCGAATGCGCGAGCACCGGTTTGTGTTTGACCAACTGTTCGACGAGGACGCGACACAGGAACAGGTCTACAACGCAACGTCTCGGCCTCTGTTGGATGGTATTCTGGACGGCTACAATGCCACGGTCTTTGCGTATGGAGCGACTGGGTGCGGCAAGACCCATACCATTAGTGGGACCCCAGCGCAGCCCGGAATCATCTTTCTCACGATGAAAGAGCTGTTTGACCGTATCGAGGAGTTGAAGGACACAAAAACGGTGGACGTGACACTGAGCTACCTCGAGATTTACAACGAAACCATAAAAGACCTGCTGATGCCCGATTCCTCATCTTCTATGAGACCGCCACAATTGCAACTGCGCGAGGACGAGAACAAGCGAATTTCCGTGACTAACCTGAGCTTGCACAAGCCCCAGAGCGTGGAACAGGTCATGGACATGATTCTGGCAGGCAACGCGGCGAGAACTATTTCACCAACAGAGGCTAATGAGACTTCATCTCGGTCTCACGCCGTGTTACAGATCAACGTGGCCCAGAAGAACCGGACAGCAGACATTTCCGCCTCGCACACGTTCGCAACGCTGTCCATCATCGATCTGGCGGGCAGCGAGAGGGCCTCCGCGACCAAAAACAGAGGAAACACGCTCCAAGAGGGCGCCAACATCAACAAGTCGTTGCTCGCGCTGGGAAACTGTATCAATGCTCTGTGCGACCCCAGACGGCGAAACCACATTCCTTACCGGGACTCCAAGCTGACTCGGCTACTCAAGTTTTCGCTGGGAGGGAACTGCAAAACAGTCATGATCGTGTGCATCAGTCCTTCCAGCCATCATTACGACGAGACGCTGAATACACTCAAGTACGCGAACCGCGCAAAGGAGATCAAGACGAAGCTGGTCCGGAACCAGCAGAACCTGGACCGACACGTAGGGTCCTATCTCAAGATGATAAGCGAGCAGAAGGAAGAGATCGCAGAACTTCGCAGACGGGAGGGTCTTGTGGAACAACGCGCGACTATGAAATTGAAAAAGACCCTGGTGAGAGTCGAGCACCTTGTTCACGAGGCCGTGGAGAGCCTGAGAAAAAGCACGTTTGGCAACAGAATGGAGTCTGTTGCAAACCGGGCAAAAGTGCTAGCGAGACACAGGTGGCTTGCGAAACAGTACCAGGACCTGTTGTTTTGGGAAGCTGCTCTCAACAAGGCTGGACTAAACCTGGGGCAGCAGCTGGTGGACCTGACTCAGAAAGCCATGACCAAATGCAGCGATGAGATTAGGATGTTGGAGTCGGTTATGGAATCTAGCAGCACCGAGTCGCTAGTGTCGTTGCAACCGAACGTTCAAAGCATTGTTCGCCGTTTATCAGAGCAAGAGGGATGGCTCGGGATCCACGGCGAGCTGATCGAGTCCCAGGGATGTCTGCTGGAAATGACACTGGAAAAAGAGCTCGTGTCTCAAATGGCCGCCGCCGAACAGAACACCAGCACCCAGTTCCCCAGGATTATGTCCGAGAACCTGAGCAAGTGTTTGGGACAGTTGGAGTCTTTGCAACAGGTGGATGTGGATGTGTTGAAAGGCGAGCTGGTTCTATCGCTGCAGACGCTTGTGGACTCGATTGCACGGGGATTTGATCAATGTCTAGAACCTGTCAATGGGAACAACAGTGTCCCGATCACAGGAGGATTTGATCAATGTTTAGAACCTGTTAACGGGAATAGCAGTGTCCCAATTCCAATGCCAATGCAATCCCACAAGAGATTTTCTCCATCGCCTAGTCACAGGAGAAAATTCAAAAAGGTGCGATGGGACGAGACGGTGTACTCACCACAGCCAACAAAGGTGTTTAAGGACATTATCGACGACAAGAGTGTGGTGTCTCTTCCCCAGGACGAGCCGACCACGGACATGGGCCCAGAGGAGGAGGAGGAGGAGGGGCCGGAAAAAGAGGATAAGGCTCCAATGAGAAAGTTTGGCACAAAACCCCAGCTGAGAAGAAAGTCTGGCAACGCGCTGACGGCTCTCCCGCTGCGAGCCGCCTCTCGGGGCGCATCGCGAGCCCCTGGCCTTGGCCATTCCAACTACAGTTGGAGCCGGAACGCGGCGGACAAGGAGAACGAGCAGACTTTGCTGGAGCAGAAGATGGATTTGGATCTGGAGCTCAAGCTGAAGGAGGAGGACCCGGCGGGGCTCGGGGCGCCGGTGCGCGCTGCCCCGGTATCCGGGCCCGGGCGGTCGGGTGTTTTGTCTCCGTGACCCGCGAAAAAAGAAGAAAAATGTAAAGTGTGTGTAACTAATACCAGATTTAATTCGTACCGTATACCACTTGGTTCGCATCGCTTCGGGGTCGTGGCCAAGGAAAAGGGCAGAGAGGCCGCAAGAAGTAGTAGCATGTCGTTCAAGCTGAACTGGGACGCGCTGGAGCAGGACCAGTTCCGGAGTTCTGCGCAGGAGCTGCTCACGGACGTGCTCAACTCCAGCGCAGGCACGCCGCCCATCATCGACGACAAGATAGCAGTTGCGAACCTGGATCTGGGATCGTGTGCGCCGGAGCTGGAGATTCTGGAGATTGGAGACGTGGCCTTGGACCGGTTCCGGGGCATTTTCAAGTTCCGATACGAGGGAAACGCATCGATAACGCTCAAGACCAAAGTGCAGGCAAACCCTTTACGAATATACGAGAAGAGCACAAACGACACAGGCCATCTCAGCTTCGCCATGCCCGAGTTTGTCGAGGCGAGTGCGCCGCTGTCGATTCCACTGAACCTGACGCTGGCCGAGATGAAAATGTCCGCGATCGTGATTGCGGTGTTCAGCCGTTCCAAGGGCCTCACGCTGGTGTTCAAAAACGACCCTTTGGAGTCCATCAAAGTCAGCTCCACATTTGATACGATCCCTGTGCTCGCGAGCTTCATCCAGGTCCAGATCGAAAGACTTATACGCGATCTGTTCCGTGACGAACTGCCAGCAGTATTGCACGGGCTGAGCCAAAAGTTCATAAACGGCGGTGCTCAACTGCACGAGTCGCTATTCCATAACCACCAGCCAGATCACGAACCCTCGCTCTCGCTATCGCTATCGCTCTCGCCGCCGCTGGGAACAACCTCCGACATGTTAAAAGTGGGTGCGCTGTGTGCCTCGCACCAGACTTTTTCTCTCTTCACGCCCGGTGTCGCTGATGTCGTCTACCGCTCAAACATGGACAAATACGCAAAGAAAGAGACCGAAATTCTCAACCTGGGCCTGAACCTGACCCATCTGACCCCCAACGCCGTTGTCACCGGCACAGATCTGTTTGACTTTGGAAAGTGTGTGGACCAAATTGCCCAGATCCAGGCCCGCAGTTACCAAAGGGCAGTCGCAAACAAGAAAATAGTACCTAGGAAAGGAAAGCGAAGGGTCATTTGTATGCGACGGCCCAAAACTACAAGAAACAGCAATGATGCTCTCGAGGACACTGCTGGGGATAGTGAGAATGCTCCTGAGAAGCGACCAGACCTCCAGAATACGAATACCAGCCGAATAGCGCATTCCTTTCCGATATCATCAAGACACGCATTCCTGGGTGCGAAGCGCAAGTTCCCATCTTTCCTAATCTCTCCTCCAGGCCCATTTCTGACTTCGGCATTCATGTTCACCCCGGATTCGCCGCCGTCTTACGTGCGCTACGATTAAAGAGTTTAAAACTGATTTTTTTGGATTGCTAATGTTTGGGTCTCGGTGTTTTTGTTTTCATATTGTATTGTATAGTCTTGTTTCTGTTTTGCTGTTTTTGTTGGTGTATAAAAGCTTTGACTGGGACCAGATCTGCTCCTAATTCCCTCGGAGAAGGATTCTAGCCCATTTACGATGTATCATTTTGTTGCTTCAATCAGAGTTGAGTTTTATCTTTTAGCATGCATGGGGGAGGCAGCAGGGTAAACCATCAAACCACCAAATATGCAGCCACAGCTTCAACGAACCTTTTACTTTATCCATATCTCGCAATGTTGCGGCAAAACGGTGGTTCTGATGGCCTCAATTCCTCCTCATATCACGATTCCCAAGGTGAACTTAACTAGAACATCCTGTCCATTTTTTTTCCTAACCTTTTGGTTGATAGGGGATGTTCCTAAACACAGAGACTATTCGTCCATGTTTGTGACGAACAGCGGCACGGTCATCCTTTTTGGAGGGTTTGTGGACAAATATGAAGATGATGGAGTGAACCATGACAACAATGTCCAAGAAAATTACGAAGATGGAGCAGAACGTATGTGTCAGGTCTACTCTACTCCTAAATCTTGAGTACTAAACCCATGAATAGATACGGTGGATGAGGACGTGTACGCTCTTGATCTGGAAAAAATGGTCTGGGAAAAGAGAATATCAAGCTTTTCCAGAGTCGGTAGGCACTTTCCAACACTTTTCCATTTATTCGTCCCACTGACTCCATTTTTCCAGGACACTCGTGTGTGCCCATAGAAAACGACAAGGCTCTGATATTTGGAGGCATGCCCTCAATAGTGGCCACGAAGAAAAATGTCTCTTCGTCCTACCATCTCTTGTCGAGCCATTCTCTCGCCGTCTACGACGCCTCACAAAACCTGTTCACGCCGGTATCAATTCGTGCGAAAACAGACCCAGACAACGCCGCCATGGCCAAAATTCCCTGTGAACGATGGCAGCATGCGGCCTGTTTTTCCGCAGATGGCACCCAAATGTACATTTCAGGGGGGAAGAAAAACGGACATGTACTGAAAAGTCTCTGGAGCTACAATATTCGCACTTGCAAATGGCGATTTTTATCGAATTTTGTAGAACGGTTCGGCCATGCGATCGCAGAGTACGATGGCAAGCTCTATGCCTATGGCGGCTTTACCAAAAACGGTCAGGTTGATCAAACCACCTCCGTTACGTTTATAAATCTACAGACATTGAAAACAGTCATTATCGATGGATGCAAATCCTCCTCTCCCAACAAAGTCTATTTACAGATTCCTGACGTTAGAGGTTCCATCCTCATCATACCTTCTAGATGTCCCGAATATCAGATCCCTATTTTAGACAAACTGGATATTTTGGACGATGGTAAATGCTGCCGGTACCGATGGATAAAGATGGTTAGGCATAGAGACACAATGTGTGTTTTTGGCGTCTTGTCTTCGAAAAACAAGCAAAGGCCAGGGCTTCTGGAAAAGATTTGGAAATACTCAAACAGCAGTGTCCGACTAGCTCATGAAGCTATTGACAGGGCAATATCGGAGAGCACGGCACCGTTAACAAGTTGGTCGTTTCCGGACCCAAAGATACTCGGCTTAAACTCGTTGGACTCTGTGACGACCGCAATGTACACGTTTCTACAAAAGGGAGAGTTTACAGACGTTGAGATTACAGGAATTTTGCCGTCTTTTGTTAAAGACCCCAAAAATATGTCACGAGCAAAACAAAACAAGCTGTTTTTGCTTCAACATTTGAAAAAAAATCGAAAAAAGAAGGTCAAAAAGGAGGAAGAAAAGTCTGTTGAGGTACTTAGATCCAAACCGATTGGTGCCCATTCCACAGTTTTGCTTGCCCGATGGCCATATTTCGCATCTTTGGCAAAGCAGCAGCAAGAGCAAACACCAAAGACAGTACTACATTTGGACGAACCATTACGAATTGTGCAAGGGCTGCTCCAATTTCTTTACTCAGGTTCCATCAAGGGCTATACGTCTTTTGAAGGCACATATTTTCTGGACCTTTCCAAGCGGTATCAAATCCCTTTGCTTCGGACCGCCGCCATCGCGCTGATACGGACCCAGGGCTTTTCGGACTCGGATGCGCCCATGATATGGCTATTTGCAAAGGAAACGGGCGAGAGCTTTATCGAAGACCTGGCGCTACACCAGTGTGGCCGATCTCTAGGTCGCATTCTACGGACCCCCGGGTTTGCTAGACTTTCGAAAAGGCTCATGGTGGAGTTGTTGATGACGGTTGATGAAGAAAGTAAACTGGTAAATAAGAGCGATACAGAGAATCTGAGCACTGATGACGATGACGATGACGACGATTTTGATTTTGATGCTATCGAAGAGGAGGAAGAAGAAGAAGAAGAAGAAAACGATGAAGACGGTGATATTTACATAGAGGACAAGAGTCACACTTAAAAGGTTTGGACTTTATTCAACTGCTTCGTACATTAGCAATAGCATATAAAACTCTACTTCTTGTTGGTTACAATCCCCCGGCTTCTCTGTACCATCGGATTCCCCTGTCGAGTCCAACGGCAACAAGGCCCTCGTTCTTATCTCCAAGACTTTGGTTCCGGATACCAGCTGGAACGTATCTGACATCCATGACCGCCTTGACATCTCCATCATCTTCTTGCTCGTCGGCATCTTCCAGATCCGCAGGCGAGATATTCAGCGAGGCCTCGCGCTCTTTCGTCTGGATATTCCAGATTCGAACCTTACCATCGTATCCACCGCTCACGAGAAACTTGCCATCAGAGTTAAAGTCGATGCTGAAGATCCACCCAGTGTGCGCAATTCCCCCAAGACCGGTGACCTGGCCCGCCGAGTGGGTCGGGATGCTGAGCGTCCCCACCAGCTCACTATACTTGACGTCGTACAGCGACACTGTGCCGTTTGTGCCCATGTCTCGCGATATCGCAATAACAGTGCCGTTGGGCGAAAAGCGCACACATCGGACGCTCTTGGAATGGTCGTCGCCCGAGCCCGCGTGGCCGTAGAAAGTGCTCAAGCTTCTGCCACTTTCAATATCCGTTAGATACACGTTCCCGTTCTGATGTCCTGTGGCCAGAATGCGTCCGCTTGGTGACACTGAGACACACGTAGCGAAAGAGGCCTGTTTGGGTGGAATTGTCTTATTTAGTGCAAAGCTGAGTGTTCCACCGGCTGCTGGCTCTATTAACAGACTGGAATAATCCTGTAGATCGTATATATAGGCCGTGCCATTGACGCCTGTTAGCACAAGTCGGAAAGTTTCCGCCAGGATTCCTGGGGTCCACACAACTGTCCAAAATACGGTCGTCTTTTTCTTTGATGATGTTGTGCTGGGGCTGGAGTTGAGATCGAGATTCGATTGTAGTTGCTCAACTGGATGCTCATAATCGCCAGGGGCAAACAGTCTATAGAAAAAAGCTTTGCCGGAGAAAGAAATCACAGTGAGAATGCATATCTGGACGCCCTTGATTGTCTCTTCAAGCAGTGCCAGATGGTGGACTCCCGATCTGTCCACGTCGATTTGGATGCTAGATGCCTTGACGTCTGTTAATCGGGATGTGTCGAGGTTGTTTGGCCAGAGCTTCACGGTGCCGTCTCCAGAGGCAGTCACGGTGTAGTGCCTTGAGACAGCAACCGCGTAGATGTCTGACTTGTGAGCTAGATGGATGCGGATGTTAGCCAAGCACGGGGAAAAGTCATCAAGCGAAGAGAAATACCGTTGCCTGCTGTTGCCGTTGAGATGAATTGCTTGCCCTGGAGAAACCTAAGGTTAGTCAATCAACAGAGACATGTATATGAACATCTACGTACCATTGTTGGTGTAGCGTGAATGCCAATGGGTGAGTTCTGGTGGCTAGTCTTGGTGGTGACGGGTGCCGGTTTTCGCTGGAGGTGAGCACCTATAACATACAACATACAATATACATAATATACACAACATACCAATAAAGACCAGTTCTCTTTCCTAAAAAGCCTGGATTGGCACTTCTGCTTCTTCTCAAGTGCCTTTGAAATGACGACGCCCGCCGAAGTATCCGCTAGGCTCGTGCCCGAGGCGCCTGGCCACATCACTACACTGACCGATGAGCAGGAGGCCCGTCTCAAGGAGATGTGGGCCCAGATTCTGACCTTCTGGGGTGTCCGCGAGGATCAAGACGAGGGTGAGGATGCGGATGAGGTTGAATTTGGCCGTGAGCATACCGCAACCAGCACCAGAAGAAAGGGCCACGATGCTGAAGTAAAACTGAGCTCGGGAGGAAATGCAGACCTTACAGATGATGGCTCCTACTTTGAACAAGACGAGAGCTTTGTCGACAGCTCGGATGACGAATACTTTGATGCGTCTGAGATCCTTGAACAGATAGTCGAGGAGCCAGAACAAGAACAAGAGCTGGACCAAGGACATTCGTACAAACCCAAGGAAAGGCCAGAGGTCCAAGAGCACAGCCTGGAGATGCCGATTGTGAAGCAGATCCCGTCGCCACCGCCAGAGAATAATGGAGCGAACGGTTTGCTTAGCCCAGTACGAATACCGATTAGACCACCACCTCCTTCTCCTCCGTCAAACTCCTCAATGACACTATACAATACACCAGCCAGAGGGTCTAACGGTCCAGAAAAGCCTTTCGCTGGTCCGGGCTTGCGCAAAAAGGCAAGTGAACATAGCCTGGCACCGTCTTTCAACCGTAAGGCCAACAACCTAAAGAAAAAGCTTTTTAGTAGGGCAAAATCGCTGGGCAAGGGTAGGCGACACCGGAAAAAGATCAAAGATGAGCACAAAAACGAGTATTCGCACTCTCAGGTCCAATCGCAGGCTGCATCGCGAAGATCAAGCTTCTCATTTCTCCTGTCGCCGGAACCGCCGGCTAGGTCGACCGAGGACACTCTTACCAATGTCGATCCACAGCCGATATTGGCTCACGCAAATGGAAATGTGAATGGTGTTGGCATGAGCAATGGCACTGAGAAGAGCTCTGAGGTTGGCACTAATGGCTATGTCTCTAAGCCAAATGGTAGGCCAAAGGGAACTGTGCCACCACCTGCGAAAGATGCTCCTACTGTCGAGAAAGATAAGACCGTTACTAGCCCATCATCACCATCAACTAACGGGACTGTTTTTCCTCTGACACCAGCTCCTTCTTCTTCTAAGCCTGCTTCTCAATTGCGACGACCGTCGATGCCATCTCCTCCGTCATCACGCTCACATACCCGAAACGGCTCAATTTCGTCATCCTCGCAGAAAAAGCACACCAAAAAGCACAAGGCTCCCGTGGACCCGAGCACAGTGCTTCTGGAAGACGGAATCTCACCGGAGGAGTATCGAGAAGCGTTCTGGACAATGCTTAGACAAGACACGCCAGACAACCTGCTGCTTCGCTTTTTGCGGGCCCGTAAATGGGACGTGCCTCGTGCACTGGCCATGGTCACTAAGACAATGCACTGGCGACAGTTAGAGTTCGGCGTCGAGAAGCTGCTTTTCGAGGGCGAGCCAACGGCAATTGAGAAGGACCGAGTGGGTTTCACCAAGCAGGTCCAACTGGGCAAGGCCTTTATCCATGGTGGAGTGGACAATATGGACCGTCCGATCGTGGTTGTGCGGCCCCGGCTCCACCACGCAAAGGACCAGACCCTGGAAGAGATGGAGCAGTACACGGTTTATGTGATCGAGCTCACGCGGCTCTACCTGTTTGAGCCCGTGGATTCTGCAACGGTGCTCTTTGACATGACGAGTGTGGGGCTTTCGAACCTGGACTTTACGCCCGTCAAGTTTATGGTCGGTGCGTTCGAAGCCCACTATCCCGAGTCTCTAGGTGTGCTCCTGGTGCACAAGGCGCCGCTCATCTTCCAAGGCTTCTGGAAGATTATCAAGGGCTGGCTGGATCCTGTGGTTGCGAGCAAGATCCATTTTACAAACAGTCCTAAAGACCTTGCAAAGCACATACCATTATCCAATCTGCCTGAAGAACTGGGCGGCTCGAGCTCTTATAAGTACCGCTACTCGGCCCCTACATCAACGGAGAATGCCAAAATGGACATGGCTGTTACGGAGAATATTGAAACGAAACGCTCGTTGCTTGCGGAGAGACACAAGCTCGCGAAACAGTTCCAGACTGCGACCTGGAGATGGATCAATGCCGAAGACAGAACCACAAGCAGGCGTTATCTGCTGGAGAAGCTGGACATTGGGAGGAAGCTTGCCCTGAACTACGTTTTGCTGGACCCGTATATACGGTCTCGCTCGATTTTTGATCGCATGGGCAATTTGAAGATAACACAGGAGAAGGTTAACGACTTGAGCGAGTACTTTGTTTCCAAGTGAATCTATGAAAGTGTATGACTTTGGTTTAAGAATTGTAGGAGTAGTTTTAATTGGATTGTAATAAATACAGACATACAATATGCCAAGCGCTTCTCCACACAAATAGAAGGTCTAACCGTCTAAAAGCAGCTCTTCAGATCTTGAGGTCTCAAGACTGGGTGGGCGCAAGAGGACAAAAAGACGTTGGAGCAGGCACCAAGGAATGGGAATGCGTTGGAATGCCTTTGCAGTTCTCAAACCATTTGGATGGTGATTCAGTAGCCTGAAAAACTGCTTGAAAAAAGACGAGTCTGTCCATTCCACATCTTTTGAAAATTATAATCCTAGAATCTAGCGATAATAATGATACCTGGCATCTCAAACCAAACAGCATTCCAGGAAAGCAAGGACGTTTCTAATTGTGTATTGGTTTCCATTTTCCAACGGTTCTAAAGGTAAACTTGATTATTATCTATACACAGACATGTTTATTTTTGATATGTTTCTGAAATCCTATCTTAATATTAGGTATCGTAGCGTTAAAAAAACCCCATTTTTGGATACAAACAAAAAAAGTTAATTTTTAGGGAGTAGTAAATGATAAAATTCATAACGTAACGTGTTAAAAAACCAAAGGTAAACGGAGAGAAACAATAAATAATAAGCTGATAATAATAAAAAATATGGCGGTGGCGTCAATAACAAAAATGGAAAGCAAACAGTTCTTTTTTCTTTCTTTGCCTGGTGAAGAGAGTCATTCAATACCAAAAATAAATAGATACAAAAAAAAGTTGTACAAATGACCAAAACGTAGAGATAATAATAAAAAAGTGTAAAGAGGAATAGGAACAGGAATACGAAATGAACTTTTAAAAAGTCATGGTCAATCAAAAAAAAAAAAATCATGAATGCTTGGGTACTCTCAGTTTTTAAACTATGAGTCGCGAAATGTCCATCGATTTCTCAAACTTGACGTCTTCCATCTTGTCCATAAATTGTCCTTCTGTTTCTGTTTCTGTTTCTGGTTCGGTCTCTGGCTCCGTTTTTATTTTTATTTTTGTTTTCTTTATATCCTTCTCCTGCGTATCACTCTTGCTCCTGGTTGCATTTACTGATGGGCCGTTAAACATCGGACTCAAAGAGGACCTAGCAGACCTTGGAGACATTTGCGAGTCTTTAAGTGTAACCGCCATGCTTGCCAATGTGTCCAGAGTATTTACATCCCGTTCAATACGCTTATTGATTTTGATACTGGAATCCATCTCCTGATCACTGCTGTTGCTGCTATTAGTACCGCTCACCACAGGTTCTCCTAGCTTCAATTGGTCAGCGACAGAAACAGGTCTGGAGATTGCAAATTTTTTTACATCGCTGGAAGGCAGTTGAAGCACGTTTAAACTATGTCTTCTTTCGTAGCTTAGCGGCTCAATGTTCTTCATGATTGAGTGCAGGTGCGGCAAGGGGGTCACAGTGCCACTGGAAGGCACACCCTGGTCCGAAAATAGGGGAGACGGGATCTGAAACGTTGCATTTGCGTTAGAATGGCTGTTTGTCTTGGAAATAGGAGACAACGTTATTCCGGAGGAAGATATGGAGGAGGCGTAGTTTGAGTTCACGCTGCTGCTGTAGGAAGATGAGGAAGAGCCTGAGGTTGAGCTCTGCCTTACACCGCTGGCTGCACTCAGGGATCCGACCGCACATGAATAGTGCGACGGAGACGAGAGGCTGCTGTTTCTGCTGGACGACTCGTTGGAGGACGAGAGGGCCGAGCTGATGTGGCAGAGGTTGAGGGACTCGCCGGTTGGGGCCAGCCCCAGTGAAGCTCTTGATTCGCCCACACCAGAGCATGTAGAACTGTTTGAGAGAACGGTCGTCAGCGGTGGGAACGCACAGCTGCCCCGTCGGCTGTTACTTGGACTGGGATTACTCGAGAAGCGAGCCAGAGCTGATCCTGATCCTGATCCTGATCCTGATCCTGAAGCTGAAGCTGACGAGGCCTTGGCAAAAACGCTCCCGCCAAGACTGATCTCGTCACTGTCCGAGCTATCCAGGGACATGGAGTTCATCCTGGATGCAGCTGATCCGTGCCCATTACCGTTGAAAATGGGCGAGCGAAGATGAGGCAGCGCAGGATGTTCTGATTTGACTACAGTGGTGCTTGCTTCTGTGGGCGACGATAGCACCACGGCGGTGGAATGACGACGATAAGTATCGTGGACATGGTGAAGTGTAGGGTCCTTTTCAAATGGGAAGGGCAGTCTGCGACAGGATCGAGAGTTTGAAGCTGGGAGCAGAGGCAATGGCAAGGGCGATGGAGACGTGGAAGGAGACTTGTGCTTGCCCTCTGGACCAGTACCGCCAGAGACTTGGCGGTTAGAATGCAAACCTGACGATGAACTGTAGGCATTATGGAATGAATCTGAGTCGAAGGAGGCCTTGAAGACAGATGTGCCTGACTTGAACGAGGGAAGAGGACTTGCTGCCGCAATCGTGTTTGCGCTCGAATTCAGATTTAGACCGCCATTACCATCACTACTGCTACTGCTCTTGCTACCACCGGTTTTGCTTGAAAATATCTCTGTGTTGAACGTTGGGAAAGAGGCTTTCGCATGTTTCATACTGGCTGACCCGACTGTTTTCGAGCTTGAGCGTTTCGAGTTGACAGCCGTGAAACGGTCTCGTCCTACAGCTCTGCCACGATCTCGATCCCGATCACGATCACTGTCGCCAGCATGCTTGGGCTTGGGATAAGGGCACACCGAGGATCTTGCGCTGCTGGTGATGGATGAGCCAGTGCTCATGTTGCTGACCTTGGAGTTTGCTGCTGAGGCTCTTCTTCTTCTGTTCGCACCACCGTTCCACCAGTTCTTTACAGTATTATCAGATCTTCCGTTCAGATGCCTTGCGATCTCAGCCCATCTCTTGCCGTACTTTTCCACGAGCTCTTCGATGTATGCGCCTTCCTCTGCAGATATGGGGCTGTGGTTCAGAGTCGGCTTCAGATTCTGGTGGTACCGTTCTCGGCATTGCTTGGGGTTTCGTGTTGCTAGAGAGTGCGATATCCTGACCCAGTTCGTGGGGCCAAAGATGTGGATGAGTTCCATGAGACGTTCGTCCTCGTCTGGGGCCCAAGGGCCTCTTCTATGCGTTGGAGTATTTACCATATTTAGCCAGTTGAGGGCGTTGGGAAATAATAGGGGGTAGGAGAAAAGAGAAGCGGGAAGAGGAATCTGGGAGAGGGAGGGGGCGGAGGGTATAAAAGAGAGAAGCTTCACCAAAAGAGAAGAAAAAAAAGGGGGAGGGGGAATGGGAAATCTAGTAGATATATGACAGACTTAAAAGTCTTCTTTCCGTTTTGCCCAAAACCTGGGTTCGAATTAAAATCTCAGATTCATCATCATCAAACGCAGCCTTCAATTATAAGTGAAATATGCAGGGATGCGTCCGTCTTCTTTCCCATTGCGCACAGATGCATATGCACTGGAATGGCAATCTTGCAGCAGATCTCGTGGGACAAACACGTTCTTTTCCTCCATCTTCTATTACAAGACTGACTGAAAGACGAGAGAATAACGGATCTATTTTTCTATAGGGGCCGTTCCATACCTACTTCCCACTGGGGCTGCCACCGGAGCCGCGGTGAGAAGGCGCTGGTGTCGGCGTTGGTGTCTGGTCGGACCAGTCGAGATTGAATCGGCCTTGGGGCACTTGGTAGTCGCGAATTCGCTCGATCACCTCTTCAGGCGTCTTTGCCTCGATCACAATCTCGCCGTTGGCCTTGGAAATGAACCCTGCTGCGATCGCAGACTCGACAAATCGAAACAGCTCGTCATAAAACCCATCCACGTTGAAAATCACAATAGGACACGAATGGATCCCCAGCTGGCTCCACGTAATCACCTCAAACAGTTCCTCCATAGTCCCAAACCCTCCGGGAAGTGCCACAAAGGCGTCGGCCTCTTGACCCATCATCCTCTTCCGCGTGTGCATGTCCGCAACAACAGTAGTTCTGCCGTAGACGTTTTCTTCAGGGAGCCCGCTGTCTTGATTCTTCTCGTGCTGTTCCTTGCCCATTAGCGCCCGCGGTATGATTCCATGAACTGGACCTCCGTGGGCCCGTACGCTTTTCGCAATCTCGCCCATGATCCCCGTTGTGCCTCCTCCATACACAAGTCCCCAGCCGGCCTCGCCCATCAATTTGCCCAGCTGGCGCACAGCGGTAGGCACCGCGCTCGAGTTTCCCATTGATGAGCCGCAAAAGACACATATGGTCTTGATTCCCGGTTGGTTTTGCTCTTCTTGACTAGTCATCTTATTATCTGTCCAACCGAATCACTGGAGGCAAAAAAAGAGTTTTGCCAAAACCGTTGGAAGAACACCCACACACCCGTCCGGGTAAGCCATTTTCCTGGCGGTTTTCCAGTTTCGGCGACGTGCGTGCGACTGGCTTGTTAATTAATTACGTAACGAGAAATATGCTGCTGGACGAAACGGTGAAGCGGGAGCAAAAATCAGGAGAAAATAAGGAATCAGGGAAAAGGGAAGAAAAGAGAAATCCAACATTCGAGCAATCACCGGTGTTTGGTTTGGATGACGATGCTTATGGTGATGACGGCTACGGATATGTGTCTTACCATCTCTGGCCGTTTGCCCGTTACTCCATTTTCCCTCCCCCACCGGTCCAACAGCCATATATCATGAGACATGGAGATACCAAGACTTGCCATGGAAAAGTAGACCCATGCTTGATTGGAACAAGTCAGCCTAGCTTTGTTCTCTAGTTTCGGCTCGATGAAGATTAGATTCAGGCTGGATTAGATGTAGATGCCTTCCCCATTCGCCGTTCCCGGAGCTTTATCTGGATGTTTGCATCTTTGTCACACCATCGCTCCATTATTTATTTATCTGGCAATCTATCCCATCCCGGTGCGAAACGCTTTTATCTCCAAATTATTCGTGTCGTCTATTCCTGCGTCTGCACGGGCGCGTTTTGCGCGAGCTGCTACTTTTGCCCACTGCCTTTACGTCCACATTTACGCTGTTTTTTCGAGAAGGAATGTGAATAACACCGGCTGGGATGGCCTGTGCAGAAAGATCTAAACACAAGAGAGGGAAAGAAAAAAAGAAGCGGACATAATTATGGAAAAGGCTTTTTGGCATGTAAGGCAAATGCAGGCTGTCTTGTCCTACCCAAAGTTGGTCAAGCCCAGGACCAAAACTCTCCCACGGCCCTGATGACGGTGATGGCGATGTACATCTGTCAGATCTCTTCCCATTTGTGTGGTTTCAGTCTCGGTTTCGGTTTTGTTGCTAATGGCTAGAGCATGCCATCTACCATTTTTTTTTCCCAAGCTGTTTTTGTGTTTCATTAAGCGCCGCCCATTGAGAAAAGTAATGACCACAATAATGTCGAAACTTGCCAACATTCCTTTTCTTTTCTGTTTGTCATTTTCCATTCTCTCTGAAAGTAACGAGCCTGGGTTAAATCAAACCGTGCCAAATAAATCTCTATAACGTTCAAAAATTAATTAATTAATTTTTCTAGGGAGAGAGTGATTTTACACCTTATTGGATACTCCCGGATTATTACCAAGACGTTATATCTCTGTTCATTACCAAAAAACCAAACCCTACTGGAACCAGATCCATTTCTTTTCATATCTGTTCCACCTGGAATGTGGCATTTTGCCAATACTCTAATGTTTACGAGGCTTTAGACTCGAGATTAGAAGTTTAGCTACCAAAATGCCAATTAATCGGCCCAACTGTTAGTGCCACCGTTTCGATTCTCTGATCTAATCAGGTCGGTCGGATCTTTCCACTTGCCATATTAATTGATTTTGTATTATTATCATTATTCACCTGTCATGATCACACAGCAGAAAACCAACAAATGTGGGCCGTGAAGGTGTAGGCGTAGATGTATGTGCTAGCAAATGGTACGATATTACACTATCTTCTGTAGAAAACAGTTTTCACTTGAATTGAATTGGATTCAAATTTTGGGAGCTTTGATCTCGAATGAAGCTGTCTCAGAGTACGCCACGTCCGAAATAACACCGTTGGAACTGCCCACTCCCTAAATCATCCTTTGACTCCGTTTTCCTAGGTTCAAAGATGTAACAGTAAGCTTTTTTTCTGATCAGATTGTGAACAGAAAGTGGAAAAATGAATCTGGATCACTTAAAAAATAAAAAATCTTGGGCCCTGTTACCATTTTCCTTACATCTGGGTACAAGTCCAAGGCTTCTATTGGAAGATAGAGAACATTCTTCCCCATGTTAATAACGCCAATTTTATAACAGCACGTAGTGGCTTCCCCCTGGTTTTTTTTCTGATCTTTCAACGAACATGACACTTTGGAATTACGAGTTACGATCCTTCCTTCCATATGACAGAAATCGATTTGAGACCATGCAAGATGGACGTTGGGCATAGCTAGCCATCAGCGATACACGAAACCAAACCAGCCCCGTATTCATGAAGGAGTTAATGATCCTCACTCGCCAGTGCAATGATGCATTTCCGCACTACAAGACGAGGTATTCGGATTCTCTGAGTTGGGGAGGGCTATTAAGGGGCAAACCAAATACGAGGGTTTGCTGGGAATTACACTCATGACTAGGAGCGAGGGGCTAAAAAAACTAAAAAAAACCTCGGCGTTATTGATTATTCTTTAGAACAGACAAAGCTATTTACACATAGATAGATAAACCGCAATTCTAACTGTCATTTGCGCCATCTCCGTTTTTGCTTTCTGCTGTTGCTGTATCCTCAACGTCTCTATATACCCAGAGCCTAGACGTAACTTTTTCATCGCTGACAAGGGGCTTCATCCATTCCGAGTCTTTCTCCAGTCCTTCTTTCTTCCATTTCTTGGGCCAGTCGCTTTCATCCGAAACCGCCAAGTCCTCATCACCGACATTGACGTTTGACTTGCTCACAAAGGGCCTCGAGTGGCCCACGACCACGGCCGCTGCCTGTCTTCCCATCTCGTCCGCAAGATGCCGCCTCGTCAGAAACCGGTAGAGCCTGACGGGAGTGTTCAGAAACCCGAGCAGGTGGGGGTGTCGGAACACAGACACGGGCTGGAGAAAGCTGTACCCTGGGAACTGTGTCAGAGACTCGTATCCCGAGGTTGAGCTTGCGCTGGGGACCTCGAGTGGGAACTCAGGCGCAAAGACCGATTCTGGATATTCGGAAGGCAGAATGTAGGGTTTTGGTACCGGAGGGACCTTTTTCTTTTCATTTTCATTTTCATTTTCCTTTTCTTTGTCTTTATCCTTGTCCTGCTCGCTATTATTCTCATCCTCTGCTACTACGCTGTCTCCCGAGATCGCAGAATCTGTAGAAGCTGGATCCAGTGATTCCACTTTGGGGGACTCCACAGTCCCAGATGTCGTAGCCGTCTCCTCTGGCTTTAAATCTTCAACTGGGGCTTTCTCTTCTCCCTGGCTCAGCTCCGATAGAACCTCTGCTGGAGCCTCCAATGGCCCCAGTAGCCCTTCGTGCAAGCCTGTTAGATACTCTTTGTAGGCTCCACGTCCAACACAAATGACCCCTCCGCCAGGCAGATTCCCAATTTCACTATGCACACGCGCAAAAATGGCTTCATCCAGATCGTCCGTTATCGGCACACCATACGGTCTTGTGTTTGTCGATGATGACACCGTTGTTTCCTCCGGGTGCACAACAGGTGGTGGATTCTTTCTCAGGGCCCGGACCTGTTCCGCAACAGTCCTCCGAATCTCTCCTTGCCTGTTCTCCGTAACAACCTCAAAGTCAACTCCACCCGCGTTCAAAACAGGTTTGATGAAACGTCGGAAATGAGCCTTGCCTTCCTCCAGAAAATCTCCAGGTGGAGGGGCAATGTACACTGTGACTCGTCTCGCAATGGCTAAAGGGTCCAGTTTTTCCTCAGCGTATCCCTCGACGAACGACATCCATCGCTTGCGAGCCTGTCGCTGCTCGTACCGATCGTAGACAATGCTCCCAGTAAAGCCTCCCAAAAGAGACCAGAAGATGAGCCAGTTTCGACTGGGCAGCCGGATTCGTGGAATCCCCATCATTCGCAGAACAGGGTGTGTAAAGCCTTTCTTCGCTCCTTCTTTCGCAGTGGCTGATGCTGCTGATGCGCCTTCCTTCGCCGCCGTCTCGGCTCCAGTGCTTGGACTTGAGCTCTCCGACATGGCCGAATCAGAATCAAAATGAGAATGCAGATGAGTTTTCTGGTCTCTTTCACGATGTTCTTTCAAAAGGGTGAAAAACACATCAAATCGGACTACATTTTACACACCGTAGTAAATATAGGCACCGACCTTTCAACTACATAGATCTATTAAACAGCATAATGAAATCGCTACAAGTTTTCAGGTTTCATAGTTTTGTGTCCAACGTCGTCCCAGTTTGTGCTTAGAGCGGTGCCCTGGCTCTCAAGGAATGACTTTTGCATCGCACGCTGGGTGTCCGGGTCAGCTCCAGCGTATAACTGTTTGAAAAAAGCACTCGCGCTTTGATTCTCTGGTTCATCCTCAGAATCTTCATCGTTTCCGACCATGCCCCAATCATTGACCACAAAACCGTGTTTTTCCGCTGCTTGTTTAAGTCTATTTGCAATGTCTATTGTTGAAACTGGAGGCGAATTTTTGGGAATCACCATCTCCAATTGTTTCCAATGACCTGGTTCCTTTTTCACAAGAGTCAGCTCAATTTTAGATGCAAACACTCTAAATTTTGATTTCTTAGGGTCAATTTCGGCGTAAAGAGTGGGCAATTGGTGTCCAAACTCTCCAAACCCTCCATTGGGCGTAGATGTAGGGAAATTAATCGATGCACTTTGCTTTGTAAACTCCACTTCGGTCGTGTCCTTTGGAGCATTCTTGATAAACAGAGAAAGATTGACCTCCGTCCGAGACTGGTACCAATCACTGCGCACAGCACCAGTGGGGCCTACATATGGACTAACTCCAGTCTTTTGTGCCATTTCTGTTGGTTTGAGTTTGGGTATCGCTTTTGGACGGTTTGGCCCAGGTCCCGATGTGCTGGTGGCGGTGGATGCTCCTTTACTGCTGGTACTGGCGCTGATGGTAGCGTTGTTTGTTTTATTTTCATTCTCGCTCTTTGCTTTACTCTTTGCCTTTGAGTTTTTCTTTTTAGTCGATTTTTCGGGTGCTGTGGTCTGGCTTTTAGCACTTGGTTCCTTTTTGGGGGTTTTACCCCTTTCCAATTGGCGAACATTTTCCAACGCGTTTGCCTTCATCTTGAAAACTTCAGCAGATATGGATGACCCCGTTTCAATCTCAATCACTTCATCATAACCTTTTACCAACGCGAGAGCCTCCAACGTCTCGCACCAGTTGCCAGATGCCTGGTTCACAGCGGCTTTCACCTCAAAGAGCCGGGATACCTGCTTCCAGAGCCTTCCTGCTTTTGCAATTGAAAGCCCAGTCTCCACATCCTTAAGAGCAGATTTGTGGTCCTTCAGTTGTAGATACTCTTTTGCTCTAATGTACACGCAATAAATGTCAGTTTTTGGCACATTGACGCTCTTTGCATGTCGCTAACTAACCTCCTGTAGTACAAGTCGGCCAGAGCCTTGTCCGTGCTGCTCGAATCCTCGCGCTGCGGCGACTCCAAAATCGCAATTGAGTTGGAGAAAGTTTTGATTGCTTCTTTTGCACTGCTCATTGGTGTTGAGTTCTCTACTTGGTTCTTCTCAGCTCAAAAATACTAGTCTATAGGGGGTGTATGGAGGAACATGGGGTGTGATGGAAGGATGTTTGGCGATGTATTCAAGGAAATCTATGAAAAGCAGCTATTTCATTTCCAAACGTTTCTGGAAAGCTCGTCCTCGAACAGGTCTAGTCCCCGGGCACTGTTGCTATTATTGTTGGTGGATTGCGGATTTGAAGCGGTGCCGGGGCTGCTAACACTGGCCCATTCGTTCTTGACGGGCGGCAGCGTCTTTGCGCTAGAATACAGATCGTTAAACGCTGAGCTCGCGGTGGACGTCGTAGTAGTAGTGGTGGTGGTATTAGAGTTGGAAGAGACAAACCCGCCGAATCCATTGTCTGGGATCGTGCTATGGTTGAAAAGCGTGTTTTGCTGTTTCGGCTGCATGGTCATTGTCATAGATGCGGTTCCAGGTGAAATCGTGGGCGAGGATAGCGATAAGCCAGCGAGAGATCCCAAGAGATTCGTGTTTGTGTTTGTGTTTACACTTGGAGTAGAGCCTATCAGCACCGTTTGGTTGGAAATCTGAGCTGGATTTTGAGCTTGAGCTTGAGCTTGAGCTTGAGCTTGGGCCCTGTTGGCAGGCATCAACGGCGTGGAGTAAAGCGACAAGATAGATTTTTTCAGATCTGGTCGAGAGTTGTTTCTCTGGTTTTGACCAGGGCTGGCTAGAGGACTGTTATTGCTGGCTCCACCGGCCAAGGACTTGTTTTCTTGGAGCAGCTGGGGCTGTGGAGGTGGTGGAGCTGGCTGTGATAGCGAAAGCAAGTCCTGGGTTGCGGAACTTGGAGCTGGGCGAGCAGGAGGCGTTCCGATATCGTCGAGGTCAAGAAGCGATGAATGTTTCTTCTGCTGAGCTTGCGTGGACTGGGGCTGAGGTTGTTGACGGGTATGATTATGGCTATATCTGCCTCTTGCTGGAGCTCCCGCTGGAGCTACTTTTGAAGCCCGAGGAGGAGGAGGAGCATTCGCAGGCACTAAATTCTTTCTCCTGGGTTGTCCATTAGTGCTCGATGCCGATGAGCTGGGTCTCTTGGGAAGTGAATTTGGATCTGTTGGAACTTCTCTCGATTCTGCCCATTTTTTAATCGCGTACTTTGTCCTGATGAAGTTTTCAATTTTGCTTGAATTCCTCGTTAAAATCAAAAGGCTGGTGTAAATATACGAGTGAAAATACACACCTTTCATCCGGAATGTGTCCCTCAGGCAACTTTGCTTCCCAGTATCTACAATCCACAGTTAGCCTATCCTCGTTATCTCATATGTTTACAAACAACGTACGCATTTGCTCTATCGTTCCCCCATCGAATCATGGATTGGGTCTGTTCCTCCGTCCAAGAGTCCAGATCGACGCTCTTGACTGTTAAAGGTCTTAGTTAGAATATCAAGCACAACCGGAAAAAATCATAGTCGAGATCAAACATGCCTCTGCTGATATGGGTCCCCATACCACGATGAATCCCTGAACATCGAATACAAATAAAGATTCCTAGATTCCAACTCGCCCATCGCGGATGCGCACTGGTCTTACAATCCGCACAATGTTTGTTCCCAGGTTCTTTCAATAGAGCTTTCAGAATAGCCTGGTTTTTCTGGTTTAGCGAGGACATGCTTGTTTTGAAATTAGCCAGGAATGGACCAAAGGGATCTGGGAGGACAGGTGGTCCCCAATATATAATTTGGTGGAGTTTCGATTACCCGGATTGACCACTAGTCCACGTAAATAAAGCAGAGATATAGATTCTACAAAAATGGAGTTTATGCCCTTTAATTAATGATATAGCGATTGTGGGCTCCTATTCAGCAGGAACAATTTCCTCTTCCTTTTCCTTCTCTTTATCAGGGGAGACTGGCGGTTTCAAATGCCCAACACTAAGTTTGTCAAGTCTCGAAACAAGATCATCAATCTGTTCCTCCTTTTCTTTCTCTTCCTTCAACATCTTTTCCAGTTCCTCTTCCAATTCATCATTCTCGGTCTCTTCGTATCCTGTCTTGCCTGCGCTTTGTATTGCCTGGGAAGTCAGCTCGACCTTGTCCTGTTCCTCCTTTATCGAGTCCACAAGATCATCAATCCTTTCAATTTCGACTTGAGAGTTGAGCAGTTTCATAGCCTTGTTGCTTGCACTCAGTATTCCAACCATCTCCACATTCGAGCTCGCCTCATCTATGCTAAGCAAAACTTGCTCCAATTGTTGATGGGACGAAATTGCTTTTACAAGTGCTGATTCGTAGAGCTTTTGTGATTTTAAATGCATTTTAGCTGCTTCTCTTGATCGTGTCACAGATTCACCCGACAAACATTGATGGACTTTGGAAGTTGCATCGCCGATTTTCAAATTCAGAAACTCTAACCTTTCTTCCAATTTTGCAATTGTGGATTTCAACTCTGCGACCGTTTCATCCGTTTCTGTAATCTGTGTCGGGTCATTACCGCTTCGAAACTTTATAATTGTTTTCTCCGAGTCCTTGTCGAGCCGGGAGGAAACTGTGATTTCTCCTAGGTCCCTACTCATAAACCGAAGTAGAACGTCCATATCTGTATTTGAAAACCCTTGTAGGACATCTTTGAATCGAGATTTGAACCCATCTTTTGTGTATATTCTGTTGGAATAGGCGCCATTTCTGGTCGTATTGCTAGTGGTATATTCATTAACCACATGCTTTGCTCTATCCTCCAGCAACTTGAGAACCACGTATTTTTCTTGTTTTAGATTCCCCCGTGAATCTGTACTTTTGAACGAAGTATCGTAGATAGTCTTGTTGAGTGCCCAGTAAAATGCTCTTGAAGGACTGAGCCAGCTCGGACGAGAGTACACTGACACAACCAATTTGTTGAATTCGGTTAATGGGATAAGAGATTTGTCGGCTACAAGCTCGTTCTGTGGTATTACAGTTAGATAATAGTACATAAAACTATTGTTGCCAAAAGCTTGCCATGATCTTACAATAACAACGTTGATGGATAAGGGAACGCCATACATCTCCGACATCCTGGTTGGCAAAGACGGACCAGATTCCAACATGAGCTTGTCAGGGAAACACTTGCCACTGGCGACGCTTTTGTACAGTGCTGATTTCCAAGCGGCCACATTTGCATCGTAGCCATCGCGATTCCTCGTTTTCAGAGTCGCAAAGTCCGAGAACAGAGACGGGATCCGCGTCTTTGTGAAATGGGGGTCCGAGGCAATCAGCTCGGCCAGCGACGGCTGCTCTGTGCCCGTCATGGTCCTAGCTGGTGACTCCAAAGGGTCAAGTGAAGTAGTGTTCAGTGAACATGTTCTGTGATGCACGTGACCCCAGTATGATCAGAGATAAAGCGACCCTGCGCTGACGATATCGCGGTGAATAAGAGCGAGGGCCTGCTCCATCTTGTCCTCCAGGCTCTGGTTCTCGATGGTCCGCGCGGCCGTGGCCATTTCTTGCAAGAGTTCCTCCAGCCGTTTGAAGCTTCGCACAAGGCTTCCCTCGTAGACATCCGTCATCTTGCAAATCTGGGTGAAGGCGGCGCCCTGGCACCAAGCCAGGACCACTTCCATCAGCTCTGGTTTGAACTGGGCCACGTAGGTGTCTACGCTATCTGGATCGCGGAAACCGCTCACTTTGCACTCTTTAGCCACGGTGCCTATCTGTCTTGCCATTTTTTGTAATTTTTTGAAACTTTTTGCGAGTTCGGGTCTCAGTTGTGGACTTTCTTTACTTTTCTCCTCAAATGCAAAACAGCTAAGGAGCGCAGCGGTTTGTTCCGGGTTCAAATCATTAAAATCACCGTTGAAAATGAGTTCTGTTAATAACAGTTCATCGCCCGTGGAAATCTCACACGCTACACGTCCTTTCAATTGAACCACGTCCTGTTGCGAGGTAAAGCCCAGACGCCGTAGGACTCGCTTCCGCAACTTGAGGTCTTCCAACTGTGCGATTTCTCGCATCTGTTGTAATTGCAGTTCCAACCCGTGAATATCTTTCCCCAGAGCGACTTTGATCGCATGCCGGTTGTACAACTTCGAGACCTCTTCAACTCCCGCGGCGCCTCCCTGTTGCAATTGTTGTGCAATTGGGTTCGAGGCAAGCTCAAACTCCAGAATCTCAATTTTGCGCAACAGTTGGCGGAATTCGTCGTCCTCGTGGTTGATTCCCATGTGCTCAACAGGGTCCAACGGTGGAAGTCCATCGGGGAACCGACTCAGCACCTCTGCCACGGATTTCTTCAACGCTGCTCTTTGCTGTGATCTTGTCTGTTCCTGTTGAGCCTGTAGTTTAGGATTCGGAGAGACTCGTTGGTTTAGGTCCGGAGGCACGTATAAGCGAACCGCGCTGATTTCTTGCACGTCCTGGAGCGTAACTGTGATTATCTGTGTTTTTGTCCTTTCTCCCGTTTTTGCCGCTCTCACGCCTGGCGGGAACCCCGGTATATGGGGCTTTAACAGGTTTGTCGGGGCGTCTTCGAACATTGTTGTCACGAGAACGTCGAGGATGATGGATTCGTGATCGGATTTGCGTTTTGGAGAGTTTTGCTTTTGCGATTCGAGAACCACGGCCCAGCCATAATTGTTGCCTTTGCCGGCGTTGATTCTAACCAAACGGCCACTGTTAAGATACGCAAGACAATTTGAAGGATGTGTAATTAATTTCATCAATTGATTCCCGTATTCTTCCAGTTGTAGTCTTAAATCGTAGTAACCTTGAATGTCCTTGTGCTGTTGCTGCTGCTGCTGCTGCTGCTGCTGCTCGTTTGTCTCTAGTTGCAGCGTGGACAGCTGGTTGTGCAACTCTTGTAATTTTTTTTGTAGAATCGGGACATTGGAAGAGTTTTGAAATTGGTAAAAGCTTCTGTTGAGCATGAATTCGGGAGAAATGCCTTCTACACGCATCAGATTCAATATCATGTTGTAACCGAGATGGAAGGCCGAGTTTAGAGTATCAGCTTCTCCCTTTACCATAGCCTTGGCCACTTGTGGTTCCATTTTCTCATCAATCATCATGATCACTATGCCACGGTCATCGAGGCCGCGGCGACCAGCACGGCCGGACATTTGGATATATTCTCCACCCGAGACCCATCTGAAATCATGGCCGTCCCATTTGCGCACGCTTGTGAAAACCACGGTGCGAGCAGGCATGTTGAGACCGATTGAAAAAGTCTCTGTGGCAAACAACACCTTGAGAAGACCTTCTTGGAACAACAGCTCGATAATCTCTTTCAGAATGGGCAAGAGGCCACCGTGATGAATGCCTATCCCACGCCGCAGCAGAGGAAGAATCGAGAGGATCTGGGGCAGGCTTTGGTCTGCCTCGGGCAGCACACCAATCGCATTGTTGAAGATTTGGGTAAGGGCCAGTTTTGCCTCGTCGTCGTTGAAATCGAGCTTGCTCATTTTCAGAGCCATAGCCTCGCACTCGCGCTTGCTGAAGCTAAACACAATAACCGGGTTGTATTTGCGATGCCATATCATTTTGATGATTTTGTAAATGTCTGATTTTTCCGAGTTGTTGCTCGAGCTGTTCCCGCCGGGCTTTGTCCTTTTCGGGTCTGGCAACGCGGATTGGGGTTCGGACATGGCAGTCATTGCGTTTGCAAAGTTCTGCTCTTTGAAAGCGCCTTCCTCATCGACCACGAGATAGATTCCATCACCACGGGCCGGGAACAGGTAGTGCTGCAGAGGAGTCGGTCTCAGGTTCGTGGAGACGACGTGGCAGGGCTGCGAATGGATGGCACAGACCCACTGGGCAAATTGTCTCGCGTTTGGGATCGTGGCCGAGAGAAAGACGAAGCGCACCTTGTCCGGGAGCAGGATGATGGACTCCTCCCAGACGACGCCGCGGTGCCGGTCGCGCAAGTAGTGGACCTCGTCGAAGATGACCCAGGCCACCTCTCGCAGGATCTCGGAGCCGCGGTAGAGCATTGCGCGCAGGATCTCGGTTGTCATGACCAGGCAGCCGGCCTCCGGGTTGATGGACACGTCCCCGGTGAGCAGTCCCACGTCGCGGAAGCGGGCCGCGAGCTCGCGGTACTTTTGGTTGCTGAGGGCTTTGATCGGGGAGGTGTATATGACGCGTTGTTTACGGGCGAGGCTCTGGGCGACGGCGTACTCGGCCACGACGGTCTTGCCCGCGGAGGTATGTGCGCTTACCAGCAGGCTCTCGTTGCGGTCGATACAGGAGATGGCCAGGTCTTGGAACGGGTCCAGTTGGAAGGGAAACTCGAGGGCCTCTTGCTGGCGCACATGCTTCGAGATCGGAGTGTAGTTGTCGAGCTGGGGAGGCAGAGCGACCTGGTGTCGGACCTGATGCGACAAAACAACGTGGCTGTCTGGTTCTGGTTCTGGTTCTGGTTCTGGCGAGCTCGAGGAAGTGTCTGATGGTTTGGACTTGGAGAGAAGCTCCTGGGACGGTGCGACTTCTCTGGAGGCCACTGTTTCGAACGAGTCGGCCACTATGGGAGCAGTCGCCTCGTCAGCATTGCTTCCAGGGTCAGGCCTGGCTCTTTTGGGGTCGTTGGGGGCAGGGCTATCGCTAGACCCACGAGGCCGGAGCCGTTTCGCAGGGTCTGCACACTCTTGTGGTTGTTGCTGCTCGTCGTCCTCGCCGCTGTCGTCGCCCTCGCCGCTGTCGTCGCTGGAAGCGCGGATCTCGTACTTGAGGTGCTGCAGGTCTGCGGGATTCTCGCTGAACACGTCGAACAGGTCCTCCATGGCGTGTGCGGTGCCTCGAAGCTGGGATCCTGAGTCGTGAAGAAAGAGACGGAGGTGAGGATATACACCCATACACCCACACCTTGATGTTATGCATTTTGTAAGTTATACATATTATACATGTTGAACATGTTACGGGGGCTCATCTCTTCTCTTCTCTTCTCTTCTCTTCCTCCTCCTCTTCTTCTTCTTCTCTCTCTCTCTCTCTCTCCCTGTGCCCATCATGCCAACCAGCCTGGCCACCCGAAGAAGCAGACTCTTCTCGTTCTCGCACCAGCGCGCCGCCTCGTCCAGCTCTGCCCAGCACGCTGCGGATGCCCCGGCAAGTACGAGCCCGGCCACGGCAGATTCGAGTGCGAGGGCTCCTGGCCGCCAGAAGTCCACCACCATCTCGTCCTCGTCCTCGTCCTCTGGGCCCTCGTCCTCTCGCTTCAGGACCCACGCCCGCTCCAAGACGGCCACGGCTCCGCCGGCACCTCTCCCTGCCACACGCATGCGGTCCTTTTCCATGCTGTCGGGCTCCAGCATCAGCGTCGCCGCAACCGCAACCGCAACCGCAACCTCTGTCTCTGTCTCCACCGCAACCTCGACCTCGACCTCAGGCTCGATCTCACGCTCGACCTCTGCGTCCTACCGCTCCGAGCCCGGCGAGTCCTCCATCGCGCACGTTCCGACCAGCGCCCTGCGGCCCAGATCCAACTCGTCCCGCAGAGACTCCATTTTCCAGATCCCGGCTGCCTGCTCCAACTCCAACTCCAACGGTAACCAGGACGCTACCCAGGAGATCAAGTCCACGGGCCTCAGCCCGGTCTGGGACGTGCCCCCCGACGCTCCTCCTCCCCTGATCCCGATCCTCACGCTGTTTGCGGCCCAGCAGTCCAGAGTCTACTGCGACGGCAACTTTCTGTTGCTGCGCGACCTGGTCTCCGGTAAGTCGCCCTGCAAGCTGAGCATTACGTAACTGAACGAACTAACCCAATCGCTATGCACAAACTTTAGGCACCACCAGCACTGGCACCAGCGACGGAGCCGACTGGATCGAGTGCTACGGCAAGCTGTCCGGCACAGAGCTCGCGATCACGAACCTGGAGACCCCGGCCGGGGCCCCAGCTGGAGCCGGGATCTATCTCAACATTGCGGACGTTGCTATCACTCCCTACGCGAAGCTCGAGACTCGAGAGGGCTTGGACCTGGAGCACGTTCTCCAGGTGTCCACGACCCGCAACAACAGATACTATCTCCAGTTCGACGACCCAAGCTCGTTCGACTTGTGGCTGGGAGCCCTGTACCTGGCCCGCTTCGAGTTCACCGCCGTCAACGAGGCGTACACGGGCGCGCTGCTCTCGTCCAAGGGCAAGCTGCTGGCCGACATCGACACTCTGCTGGCCGAAAACCGCTTCAAGACCTGCGAATGGGTGAACGTGCGCTTTGGCGAAGGAGGCTCCAGATGGCGTCGCTGCTTCGCCGTCGTCACGCCTGGAGACCGCCTGCGACGAACCTCTCTTTCGCGCAAAATGCAAATGCGCCGTTCCATTTCCTTCCAGAGCAAGCAGCACGAATACGAGAATGAGAATCAGAATGAGAAGGAGAAGGAGCACAAACACAGCCGTAGCCGCAGCCGTAGCAGTAGCACTAACACTAACCGCAAAGCCGGCTCTTTGCAATTCTACTCCAGCGAGAAAATCGGCAAGAAAACCCTCGTCGCTACGGTCAACTACATGTATTCGTGCTATGCAATGTATCCGCAAAGTTCTTTGCTGATCGACGACTCCAAGCTGATCAAAATCGAGGGTGAGATCGAACTTGCCGAACCCAATGGCGTGGAGCCAACCCTGTTGGAGTCCATCCAGCTCATACCCGAAGCACACGCCTCTGTGGCCGGATACCAGACCTTGATCAGATTCTTGGTGCCTGTCTGGGACGCATTTCGTCTGTATGGCCGACCCTTAAAGATAATTTCAGACAAAAAATCCCCGGAATGTCTCCTTTTCGCCCTGCCAAGACTCCCACATACAGAGTATTTACAAGTGGCAGACATTGTGCCGCTAATGGCCGTCCAGGACTTTGAAGTCTGGGGTCGCTGGGGTCTGTTTGAATGGTTTGAACAGATCAAGGCGATTCTGGCCCGGAAAATCATATCTGAGGATTACGAGGGCTCAGGAGACCTCAAGACCGTCTACCGGTCCTCGTTTGTGACCCCCCAAATGCAGTCCAGCATTAGAGAGTCCAGATACTTCCCGCTGCCAAGGTATCCCGCCAGTACGGATGTGAACATGAATGGCAATGGCAATTCCAATGGCATTGGGTTACACCACGAGCGGAACCCGTCCAAGATATCCACCATCAGCGGCGGGTCTGAATACTACCAAGATAGCGTGATTGAGTTCCCCGATGGTGGAGCAAGCGTGAACGAGAACGAAAACGATACATACTCGGACTGTGTGGTTCCTCTGCATTCGAGAAAGTCATCGCAGATGTTTGAGGTGTCGGATGCGCCGCCGTTGCCCAAAATCAACATTGGCGATGCAATTGCAAAAAGCCATCAGCTGGGGAGCAAGCTGAGCATTGACGAGACGGGGAGAAAAGGAGCAGGAACGAGTAGATCTACAAGCACAAGCACAAGCACAAGCACCAGTGCCAGTGCCAGTGCGAGTGCAAATGTGAGTGGGAGATCGAGTGCGAGTAGCAGTCCAGACGGCGAAAGCGCAGAATCCAAGGCTGAACTCTTGGCAGTGGACCAAAAGTCAAATTCAAAGTCAAATTCAAATTCAAAGTCAAAGTCAAAGTCAAAGGCATGATGATTTAAAAATGGAATATCGGTATAGCACATAGATACACGAGGATTGGATTGATTGTTGCTTTTGTTATTGCTTTATTCATACGCTCTTTTAGATGATCAATTCGCTTTTTTTGAATTCGTTTCATTCATTCATTTATTTTTTTGCTTTACCACTATTGTTTTCACATTTTTTCGGTTTAAATATACAGAACAGACCGGTATAACGTAATTGTCCATATTGCTTGAATTTTTCTCGTGTGTGCAAGACAACCTTCCAGCAGCACACCGCTTTGCAGCGGTTCTGCTCCAGCAGCTTTAGCACCAGCGCACTGGGTCCACTACGTGTAGAGAATGTGCACTCTCCGAGTCTGACTTGGCACGACTGGGAGGATAACTTAGAAAGAGAATGGGGCCGAAACGGAAACAGCCAGAAACTGGGACTGGCACTGGCACTAAGACTCGGACTTGGGCTCAAAAGCGTCTGTTGACAAGTAAGAGAAAAAGCACACGGAATCTAACTTCCACGTTGGAGCCTTCTACAGTTTATGAAAACGACGAGATACAGGAAACCAGTAGGAAACATCCTCAACCATATGTGGTGATTGACTCGGATGATGAAGATATAGTGGGCATGCCCCAGGCATCCAGCTTCCCACAAAGCCAGAACAGAAACAAAAAGCGACCACGAAAGCGACGACGACGGGTGTTGACGAGCGACAGCACCACAACCAATACCAGAACGGATGGAGATGGCATGGACACGGATACTGATACGGAAATGGCGGTTGAAATCAGCCTGGATTCATCCTCGCCGGTAGTGCCCGACAGAGACACAATTCGTGCAAGGCAAAGACCAAGGAGAAGAAGAAGTCTCTCGCTTGATCCGACATCGAAATCTCACGCGATAGGAGATTCTCGACTCCGTGGTCTTCTCTCGTTCTCGCAAACCGTTCGCGGGTCGAAAGAAGACGCACAGGATTGCAAAGACCGAGATGAACCCGCTGTGGCATCTTCATCAGGTGTGTTTTCCAAGAATCTGGGCAGCCGATTGACCAAGCTTCGTCTCAGTTCGCAAGATGTGTCCACGCCCACGTCTCCCAAGGAGATGGAAGAAGACGGTGGATCCTGGGTCGAAAAGTACAGTCCACGGACGACCCAGGAGCTCGCGCTTCATCCGAAAAAGCTGGCCGAGGTGAGAAACGTGCTGGGCGGGATGCTTTCGAGTGCTCTGCCGCAGCGACTGCTGGTGTTATCTGGACCCGCGGGCGCGTCCAAAAGCACCTGTGTGAAACTAGTTGCACGGGAGCTTGTGGAACAGGAACAGGAACACGATCCTGAAGAACAAGCGGCAAGTCGCGGTCTGATGGCGTTTGCTCGCGGTTCAGCCAAGTTGAAGTTGAAATCGAAATCGAAATCGAAATCGAATGGCATGATTGAATGGGAAAACCGCACTCCTGTTCAAGGCATGTCCCAGGTGCTTTCCTTTTCGGACTTTCTCAAATCGAGCATTTATCAAAGAGCCTCGGGCAAAGTCATCCTTGTGGAGGATCTGCCGAATGTGCTTCACGAAGAGACAAGAAGTAATTTCCAAAATGCGGTTTTGGAGTATATCCACACAGACGTGGTGCCGCCTCCCTTGCCGCTTGTCATTTGCATCACGGAGATCGAGCCTCCAGCAGAGGATTATACCGGTGGAAGGGATCACTGGGGGGTCGCCTACACGGCGGAGACGGTTTTGGGACCCGCGTTGCTCCAAGATTACAAAACGGTGCGGATCAAATTTAACCCTGTGGCAAGGACGATTATCGAGAAACACCTGAATCGGATTGTACAACGGGAACCGCGTGTTTTTGCAAAAATGCCGAAACGGACGTATGAGAAAGAACTGAGGGCCGTGGCCCAGTTGGGGGACGTGAGGTCTGCGATTTGTTCCTTTGAGTTTTGGAGTCGGTGGATCCAACCTTCTGGCGGAGCGGGCAACGAGATGACGTTTGGACGAGAGAGCCGTGTTGGATACTTCAACACGATTGGGAAAGTGCTGTACGGCACGAAGAGCGATTCAGCAAGCGCATCGCGGAGAATCAACTCGATGAATGGAACGGTCGCTCCACGGTGCGAATTGGCCTCGTTATCGCTGGTCGTGGAGGACGTGCTGAGCAATTGGTCCGGCAGAAACACGGCTTTGTTGCCCTACGCGCTTCATGAAAACTACACGGTTTGCAACCGAGGCGAATACCCACTGGAGAAAGCTGCTGCGATTGCGGAAAGTCTCAGTGTTGGCGATTGTTGGGGCACGGACGGGCCCATTTCGCTCGACTTTGGGGTTCGCAGCACAAGACATTTTCTCTCGGATCTCGTTCGCAATTCCTCCAAAGAGGGCTCAGGTTTTTCGAGTACGAGTACGAGTACGAACACGACCACGGCGGTGTACCCGCGAGTGTGGAAAGCGCGCGCTTTGCAACGAAAGATGGCGGACCAGGTGCGTGTGTACCAGCATCGTTGTCGAACTGGAGGAGAACACATTTTGCGGAATTTCGACGTTGCTGTCCAGTTGTTGGGATACTACGAGCCGATGGTACGACGGGGGATTTCACGAGTTTTGGCGAATGGGCCTAAGAGGATACAGTTGGAGAGGAAGCGGGATGCGCTGCTAAGTGAGAGACTTGGGGGGTCCATGGCTGGGCATGTTTACGCCGACAGGAGTCTTGTTGAGGACTACGATGAGGAGTCACCACGGAATGGAAATGAGCATGGAAATGAGCATGTTGGTGAGATGGAGAGGTATGATGTGGGAGAGGACGAATTCAGTGAGCTTGAGTACGATCGCGATACGTTTGATGAGGAAGAGGAGGATGAGTTTGGACTCGATGAGATCGAAGATTGGGAATTGAAGGACATTTGAAGCATGTACACGAAGAATCATATAAATCTTTTATTTGTATATTCATCATAATCACAATACATTTTGCATATCTACAAAGATGAAAATCAAAAATCAAAAATCAAAAAGTCAGCCAATGCTTGAAATTTGTATGGATGAAAGACACAAAGGGATGCAATTTTAAAACGACAATACATGTTTGAAGATGCAGAGAAAAGATCAGATAAGCCAAGTGAAAATGTACTGGGTGTACAATTTTGCCAAATTCGACATTCAAAGGTCGAAGATCCGGGAAAAGTAGTATGGATCCGACTCGATCGACTCCTTGATGATGTCCAGCCCGCCTTGCAACTTGCCGCCGATGTAGAGCTGGGGGTACGTGGACCAGTTGGAGTACCGCTTGAGGCCCTGTCTCACGGAGTCGTCCTTGGTCACGTCGAAGAAGCCGAAGCGCACTCGGCTCTCGCGCAAAATGCCCACGAGCTGGCGAGACAGCCCGCACCGCGGCATCGCGGGCGTGCCCTTCATGAAAAGCATCACCGGCGCCGCGTTCACGAGCTTGGTCAGCCGCGCGTGGAGGTCCGCGGGCGTCTCTTCGGAATTTGAGCGCGGCCGTGAAGACGAGGACGAGGACGAGGACGAGGACGACGAGGACGACGACGAGATGCTGGCTGCCGGGCTGGGCGGCCTGCCCTGGCCCTGGCCGTGTCCATGCCCGTGTCCGTGTCCGTGTCCGTGTCCGTGCCCGTGTCCCTGGGCATGGTTATGGCTATGGCTATGGCTATGGCACCGTTGCGGGCTGCGGGCCCGCGAGTGGTGGTGTCGGTGGTGACTGTGACTGTGGCCGTGGCCGTGGCCGTGGTTATGGCCGTGGCCATGGCCATGATGGTGGTGGCTGCGGTGGAGCGTGCCTGAGGCCCCGGGCTTGGATCCATCGCTAGCACTCACACTCGCACTCGCACTCGCACTTACACTCACACTCGTGGCCGGAGAATAGGTCTGGAGACACAGCATCAGCTCTTTGGTGTCCGCGCCCGCCATCTCTTTGAGAATCGCACCGTCCCGCACAAGCACGAAAAAGGGCACAGAGCTCACGTCGAAAATCTCCGTGACTGCCACGTTATCGTCCGCGTTCACAGAGAGGAACAGCGCATTGCGGTGAAGATCCGAAAGCGTGGTGAAGATGGCATTCATCTGGATACAGGGTGCGGCCCACGGAGCATGGAAATAGATCACAACAAGCTTGCTCGACCCAAGAGAGCCCGTGATGTCTGTAAAGTGCGCCTCCGAGGTGATCTCCGTAACCGGCATTCTGTATGTGTGTGAAAAGTTGAGTCTTTCGGTGTGAAAATTGCAAAAAATGTTGTTTATCTCGAAGGTGAGGGAGATACAGAAGCAAGGGGGAGAAGAGAAAAGAGAATTGCAGTTTTGTGTCCAATTCTTTCACATATTCACCGCTTGAGTGAACAAAAATTCAATTTCCATTTCTATTTCCATTTTCACTTGCACTTGCACGATTTCGATTTCCGGAGCTTTTTACAGGAAAAAGTGCGGGTCACGTGCTCCCAGCCGGTTTATCTAATCGGTCTAATCTCGGAGATCTGGAATCCGCTCTCAGCCGCCGAAACGATGCTGTCTCGAGCTCTGCAAATGTGCAAATGTGCAAAGTGTAGGTTCCTGTTAAAGTGCTGGTTCTTTTTCTGGTTCTGGTTCTGGTTCTGGTTCTGGCTATCGTGATGCGTGGAGCATCGGACTAGAGCTAGAGCAGTCTTCTAGTCTAGCCAAGGACCTTATAATTGCGCGTAGGTCCAAGCTCAGGGTTAATATTGTAATCTCGACATGTAATCTCTGATTTGGATCTCTCAACAAGAGCATTTGAGCTTGGCCTCTTGTCAAATACAGCCTCCAACACATTTGAGACTTTGGACCAGACTATGCCTATAACGGACTTGACGCCGCTCTCACTTTTAACATGCCATGCCAATTGCTAGATCCGAATAAAATTGGCGTGGTGCAGAAAAACAGATACACGGTGCAGGAAGCTTTGGTCGGGCCGTCTTGCCCTCTTTGAAACAAGCTTATTAGAGTTAACAGACTAAGCCTCTACTATTTGTTATTAGCCTTGTTCTGTTTATTGAGTAACTAGACAAAGTACTATCTTGCTGATATTTAAGCATGTTAAATAAAGTGGGACGATAAGGTCTGCATTAAAACATGAATCCTATTTTTTGCTCTACCTGCCAATTGTTTAAGCACAAACCTGTTTATTGCCCTCATGGCGGTCCAAACTGTGGAGACAAATAGCCCCTAAATTGGGGACTTGAAGCTTTCTTTTATGTGTTGAGATTTTGGATTGTTTGTGAAATTGTGAATTACGGTTTGTTTCCGCGTGTGTTCATTTGCATTATAACTTTTTTCACCCATCTTCTCCGTTATGCAAAAAGGAAGTGGAGCATGGCAAGTTCATTTCCGACACAAGCAGCAGCCAAAAACGAAAACAGATAGAAACCCAATAACTGTGAAGTCTTCAATATACCATCTATGTCTTTCGGGAAAAAACAACCGCCTTTTCTTCCGGGTTCCGCCAGAACCCAACCGTGAAGCTCTCGATTCTTTTTAAACTTTGACAAGTACCTCTCCGATCTGGAAACAAGTAGCCATTCGATGGTGCCACTATTTTTCTATTCAGAAATATCTTGCTCTTTATAATTACTGTTATAACTTTTGTGAAAATTAAGAAATTTCTCCTCTTGTCATCTTCACAATGCGAAGATTAACAGATGGCTAAACTCCAACCAATATAACCTTTTTTCCCCCCTATTCTTTCCTTCTACGCCTAGTTCTACAACATATCATGCCAATAGAAGGAACCTTAGATTTAAAAAACTCTAGAAATTTCACTCTTAAAGATCTATTTTTATTGTTATTTTTTGATTATGACTATCAGTTCTATTCTGCTACTTGCAATTGTAGAAATCTCATTTGTACTCACCATTATAAATCCCTCTCTCATTGCACCTTACCATTGAACACAATCAAATTGATAGTTCCTTTCTACTTAAAAAGTGTAGAAAACAATCTGGTCATCTCTCACCGCATCTTCCAAAAGCGGGTTACATTAAGCTTCTTTTCTTTCTTGTATATGCTTATTTCCTTCTACTTCTCGCACCCCTAACGCTAAACTATATTCCGGTTTGGATCTAAAGTTCTGCTCCTCCACATCAACCAAACAGAAATGAACAAAAACACTGAAGATGAAAGATTAAATAAACATTTAAAACCACTCGTGCATTGTTTCTATATATCCCGACCAAAAACTCAATTGATACCTTCTTCTTCTTCTACTACTTCTTTTCCGTAGATGACGATGAGCCTATCCAGGAGAAGCTTCACGAGCCTCTTTCTTCTGCTACTTCTTCACCCTTGGGGCATGGTAGCGGCATCAGCAGCCCATCCCTGTGTCCTTGAGCAGATGTGCTTAAATGGACTTTTTGATTGTGAACAAGAGATTGTCGCTGTGAAAGCTGCATCCAAGTGGTCGCTTCTCGGACTTCTCGAAGGTTACGATCTCACTTATAAAATCAACATTACAAGCAAATCTTACAAGAACAAGGAATTGCAAAATGTGGTTCTATACGGTGCATCTCCTCATACATTATATGGCCCGGGAGTAGATAAAATCAATGGCAATGCGAACCATTTCACTTTCACCATCAGCCAGGATACCCTCGGGCTCTCCTTCATCTTGGGTTTCACCTGTGTGCCATCGGCCACTTTGAAAATCACATACTGCACGCAAAAAGCCTTTGGAATATGCATTTTTTCCACTACGGACACTTACAATTCCAACCCTTACTGTTGGGACTCCGAGGCCTGTGGTAAAAGATTTAGCTCCGTCGACGCCCTCGGCACTCTCACAGACACCTCGGTAACCAAGTCCAGCTCAATATCTGTCTTGTCTGCTTCGTCTCGAGATTCACGGACAAACACAAACACAAAGACACAGTCACCTTCTCATTCTCAGGTTCAGAGCTCCGCTGTTGCAATAGCATCATCTGCGTTAGCGCCATCATCCAGTCTGTCTAATGGCATCAGCGCTAGCTCTGCTCCATTATCTCTAAGCTACTCTACCGTTTTAATCTCCACAGCGTCAACAACGTCGAACAATTCACCAACCTCAAGAATATTTCAAACATCCGGGGGCAGCAGATACAGTGGTTCAATATCGAAAAGTTCAATAATCGTCCCATATTCTACCAGATCAAGCGCCACTGTCGTTCCAACTTCAAGTGGATCAAGTGCTCATTCTTTATCAGAATCAAATGAGTCCGGTATTTCAAGCTCCAAAGCTTCTAGCCTAAAAGTATCAGAGCGTTCTAGTATCTCAATGCCTAGTGATACTGACATTCCAAGTTCAAAAGGGTTCAGCGTCAAATTCTCAAGTGTAACGAGCGTTCCAACTTCAGGAATCTCCATCAGATCTGGTTTATCTGTTGTTTCAGCTGGTCGGTCAAGCGGATCTACTTCTTCAATACCAGAATATTCTAGTGTCGCATCATCCAGTGTTTCAAGTTTAAGAGTACCTAGCGTCCCGATCTCTAGTATAACGAGTGTTTCAACCTTAGTCTTTGGAGCCTCATTGGAATCCAGTGAACCTGTCATTTCAACTGGTAAGTTCAGTGGATCTGGCTCTTCGGAATCACGATATTCTATTGTGGCATCATCCACTGAGTCGAGAGCTCTAGTTTCAGAAAGTTCTGGTTCTTCGAAATCGGAAAACTCAAGTTTTTCAAGATCTCGTGGATTGAGCGATCTGGTTACAAAAACTTTTGGTTCTTCATCATCGAAAGCTTTTAGTGCTTCAACTTCTCGTGGGTCAAGTGCTCTGATTTCAAAAGACTCTAGCATTCAAGTCTCTACCATATCGAGTTCTCCAGCTTCAAAACTCTCAACGAGATCAAGCGATATTTCAGCTGGTCAGTCAAGTGCATCTAGTTCTTCATCGTTACAAAATTCTAGTGGATCAACCGTTAATACTTCAGGAAATTCTATTTCTTCGATATCGGAAGCTTCTAGTCTTTCAAAGTCTCGTGTATCAGGGACTTCTAGCTCTTTGACATTGAAGGATTCAAGTGTTCTTGCGTCTAGTGGTTTTGGCACTTTGCTTTCAAGAGGGTCGAGCAGTACAGACGCCGCCTCAACTTCAAGTACAACAAAATCAACTTCTTCTGAAATTTCAACTGGACCATCTAATGGATCAAGCACTCTAGCATCACAAGATTCTAGTCTTTCAGCATCTAGTGGGTCTAGCGCTTATACTTTGGGAAATTCTAGTGACCAAATATCAAGTGTGTCGAGTGCTCCCACTTCAGAAATTTCAACTGGATCTAACGTGTCTGGCATTTCAGCTAGTGAGTCCAGCGAAACCAGCTCTTCAATGCTACAGAGTTCTAGTCCTTCAGTATCTAGTAAACCGAGCTCTCTAGCTTTAAAAAGTTTTAGTTCTTCTATATCGGAATACTCTGGTCTTTCAACATTTAATGGATCGAGCACTTTGGTTTCAAAAGGTTTTAATGTGCAAATCTCTAGCATCATTGGCGTTCCCACCTCAGAAATCTCCACAGGATCAATTGCATTTGACATCTCAGCGAGTCTGTCAAGTGGATATATTTCTTCAATGTTACGGGATTCTAGTGGATATATTTCCAGTGATTCTGGTCTTTCAAGTTTAAGAGCGTCTAGCTTGCAAATCTCTAGTAGAACAACTGCCCCAACCTCAGGAGTTTCAACGAGATCTATTGTTTCTGGCATTTCTAATGGTCTGTCAAATAAGCCAAGTGCTTCAGTGCCACAAGATTCTAGTCTTTCCACTTCCAGTGGATCAAGTGTTCATACCTCAGGAAGTTCTAGTGTTTCAATCTCAGAAGTTTCAACTGGGCCTAATGAGTTTGTCATTTCAACTGGTCAGTCGAGTGAATTGAACATTTCAGTATCACAAGTTTATAGCCTTTCAACATCCAGTGTGTTGAGCACTTTGCCTTCAAAAAGTGCTAGCGTCCAGCTGTCTAATAAAGCGAGTGTTTCAACCGCAGAAGTTTTAGCAGAATCTGATGCTTATGACATTTCAGCTAATCAGCCAAGTGAATCAAATGCTTTAATGTCACAGCATTCTATTGGATTGAGCACTCATATTTCATCAAAATTTAGCGACTCCGACATTTCAAGTTCAAATGGGTCTAGTGCGTCAATGCCACAAGTCTCGAATCTTTCAACATCTAGTGGATCGAGTGTTCTGAGCTCAAGAGTTTCTATTTCTTCTATATCAGAAAATTCTAGAGCTGTATCATCTAGTAGCTCTGTCTTTCCTACTTCACAAGGCTTTAATGCCCAGATGTCTAGTTTAACGAGTGTTCCAACCCCAGAACTCTCAACAGGATCTATTTTGTCTGAAATACCAAGCAGTCTGTCCAGTGGATCAGGCGCACCAATATCACAAGTCTCTGATATTATAAAATCCAGCGAATCCAGTCAATCTGATGTTCTATTTTCAAGTAGACATTGGAATTCTAGCATTTCTGCATCAAGTGAATCTAGTGGTTATCATTACACAACATTAGAATCTGGTGTTTCAGGCGGCTCGAGTTTATTCACTCTAGACAGTCCTGTTGGTTTTTACGTTTCGATTCCAAGAGGTTCTAGTTCTTCCGTATCGGAGTACTCTAATGCCCAAACATCTGGTGAATCAGGTGGTACTCTCATACCAACTTGGGGAGAGTCCAGCACACAAAAATCTAGCAGATCAAGTGGTTTTGGTACCCCAACATCGGGAAGACATAGCCACTCTACTGTTCCAGCTTCTTTCAGATCTAGTTTTCAAATCCCAAAAGATTCTAGCACGACAGCAACTGCTAGATCGAGTTTTCCACATTCAGGAGAATTTAGCACTCAATACTCAACGGAATCTAATGTTTTTGGCATTTCATCTAGTCCTTCAAGATGGTCTAGTGCTCCAACTTCAGAAACATCCCGTGTTCCAGTGCCCAATGAATCTAATACCTCTAGAATTTCATCTCCAAGCAGTTCTGACAATTATGGTGTTCCCAATTCAATGTCTAGTTTCCAAATATCCAAAGATTCTACAATCTCTAGCCTAACGAGCATTTCAACCTCAAGCAGTTATGCCATTTCAACATCAGACAATTTCGATCCTTCAAGACCGGGTGTACAAAGTGAATCTAGCACTTCAACATTAAGAGCTTCCAGTGCTCCGACGACTAGCGAATCAAATGGGTCTAAAAGTTCAACCTCAGGAGTATCTAATTTTCCAATCTCTGCGTTCCCAACGGTTGTCAGTTCTAGTGCCTTTGATGCTTTGTCAGATAAACCAAATGGTTCTAGCGTTCAAGCATCAGAAAGATATAGTGCTGACACGTTTAGTGGAACAGGATTTTCCAGAGCTCCAACGTCTTTTAGTTCCAATGTTCAGATAACAGAAGCCATCAATGTCTCAACATTTAGAGCATCAAGCCTTTCTGAACTTTTAAATACAGAAGGATCCGGTGATCAAAATTCAGGTAGATCTAGTGGCTCTAGTATATCATACCAATCAACAAGACCTAGCAGGCTGACGTCTCATAGCGTCCTTGCTTCAACTCCTACCAAATCGAGTGACTCTGGACTTTCAACATCAAGAGAGTTTAGTAGCTCAAGATTGGAAGAGTCAAGCGCTCTAATTGCAGACGGGTCTAGTGTCCCAATATCAGTTGCTTATACATCTATAGGAATGTCCAGTGAATCAAAGATTTCAGCTCCAGACCGACCCATTGTCTCAATATCGGGTGGATCAAGTATGCCTGACACTCAAAGATCAAAATTTTCTAGTGCTCCAATTTCTATCAGCTTTGGGTTCTCTGATCTCCCAATTTCGGAAAACACTAGTCCCTCTCCTGTACCAACTACAGATAGAGCTTCAACCTCTGAACGTCCAGGAAACTCTAATACACCAACATCAAGAGGCCTTTCTAGTACAAACGCAAACGAATCAGTTGATTCCCCTACTTCATCAGACAAAATAAGTGCTCATGATACCAGCGTTTCTGGGGCACTAGTGTCTAGCGGTTTTGATATTTCCTTTGCGAGTTCAAGTGGTTTTCACGTTCAAACATCAAGAGCTTCAAATGCTCTAACACTCGGTGCCTCTGGTTATATTACGCTAGGAGGTTTTAGCTCAAGGTCAAAAGCTACCAGTATTCCAGCATCCAGTTTGTCTGGCGTTCCAACAACAGCAACTTCTAATGTTCATACATTTAATAGCCCTGGTTTCTCTGTTATTTCAACTTCTTCCAAGCCCAGTGACACAACTCCAGAAGAACTGCCTAGTTCCAAAACGGGCTCTTCTCATGACGCTTTCACTTCAACTGTGAAAATGTCAAGTTTTTTCATATCGGGCCAATCTCAAGGATCTAGCATCTTTACATCGGGAAGATCTAGTCACTCTGGCGTTACAACTTCAATTGAGTCTAGTTTCCCAATGTCGGAGGTTTTAAGCATCGAAACATCAAGCGGTTCTGGCTCTTCTAAACCAACAGGTTCTATTGCTTTGACCAATTACCCAAATTCTCTTGAAATCAATATTTCTTCCTCAGCAACAATATCTCGCGTTACAAAATTTAGCAAAAGTTCTAGTGGCTTTGACGATCTGGAGTCAGGGAAATCTAGAATAATTACTTCCTCAATATCTAGTGCTCCTGGCATCTCATCAGGAGGATCTGTTTTCCCAACATCGGCGGGACCGAGCAGTCTAAAACTAGAAAACTCCCAGACATTCAAATCAGATCAATCAAACAGTTCCGACTCTTTAACAGCAGGCGGTTCAAGCCACTTTGATCTTTCGTCTACTAGAACGTCTAGTGCCCAAGTTTCAGAAATATCGAGGCTTGAAAAATTGAGCAAACCAAGCTCAGTAATATCGGGAAGTTCTACTGTTCGAACACCAGAAAGCTCTAGTTTCCCAACTGGTGAATCAGGAGGTTCTGGATTGTTAGCTGGAGGGTCTAGTGCTTCTGCATCAAAAAGTTCTAGCACTCCAGAGCCTAATACCAATTTGAACTTCTCTGATTTTCCAACATCCGGAGAGTTTACTAGTTCTAGTATTGCAACAGCTAGCAGATCAAGCAACACATTTGTTGTTTCAACTTCAGATGCGTTTAGTTCTTCAACGTCTGGAATCTCTTTCTCAACAGAATCTAATGCTCCAATATCTGGCGGATCTCCCAGCTTTAGAAATGTTTCTAGTCAGTCCAACTTATCTAATGTTCCAGCGTCTAGGGAATCAGATAGCTTAGGAGCTTTAACTTCAGGAGAATCTAATACGATACCTAGCGACTCTATCTACTCGGGTGTTCCCAATTCACAAGAATCTAGTGTCACAAAATCAGGCGCTTTATTTGATAGATCTAGAGAATATAGTGGTCCTACATTAAAAGGATCTAGTTCCTCAACATCAAGAATCTCCAGCTTTCCAAAATCAGGAGGTTCTGTCTTTTCCACATCTGAGAGATTTAGCAGCTCTAGGACTCAAACTTCAGAACCGAGCGTCCCGACATCTAGCCTATCTCATAAATCTAGCGGATCGACACACTCTAGACCATCAACTTTGTCTAAATCAATTCTCATATCTGCGACTGAAAGACCCGATTCTTCTTCAAGATCCTTATCGACGTTAAGTACACTGTTCTCCTCCAGGTCCTCTTCTATACGCTCATCAACTTCCTCAACTAGATCACTACAGACATTGTCCTGTAATCCCAGTGACGCAGTTCAAACATCTTCTGCATCTGGTTCAGTCGAAGGTCTCGACCTAATCTCTGATATCAGAGTCAAAAGGCAACAATATGAAACAACGAACAACCAAACCCCTTTCAATTATTTTCTGGTCGAAGTTGATTTCTCTCTACCAGCAAATGCCCAGAGAGGAGACTTCTTCGAGTTTACATTCCCTGATGATTTTGCCAATATTTCCAACGAGGTACCTTTACTCAACGCAGACCGCACTGAAGTTCTAGGTCAAGGTATATTCAATTCAAATACCGGAAAATTTAGAGTTTCTTTCTTGAATGATATTGCCCAAGGCAGTACAGGATCTCTTCAATTTACGTGCACACTAAAACAACAGCCAGACGACTGTTATTACATGGGGGAACACTTGTTTGAATTTGTCACTGCTAATTCTCGCTTTGCTTCTGCTATCAGTTTTGAGCCCACGGAGAGCACATCATTTAACATTCTTGTTAGACCAAGCGAGAATGGTAAAGTAATAAATTTGAACATTCCTGGCTCAATTGGATGGTCAACAATGACCGTGTCTATGGACATAGATACTTCTATCTACCAATTTGATTGTAACAATGTTCACGTTTTTCTCTCTTCTATTGTCAATGGATACGGTTACCCAATTGATCTCACGGAGACCGATTTATTTGTCACCGAAGTGACATGTTCAAGTTCTACCATAGCTATATCCTACTTGCAGCAATCGAGACCTGACTATATTGTTCAATATTCTGTTCCTATTTTGGACATTTCTCGTGTCTCCAGATACGATCTACCCATAACTTTGAACTTTGATAATGGGGCCGATAGTCATCTGGCTAAGCGAGATATTTTTATTGTTAATCCTGGCGCTTCTGGTGTAATCAATAGTACTGATACTGAAAGTACAATCGGATCGGACTCTGACTCTGACTCTGGTTCTAGTTCTGGAGATGACGGTGATTGGGAAAACAGTGAGTCTGGTCCGGGTTCTGGCAGGGAATCAGAAAATGGATCTGGATTTACATCTGGAAATGGAGATAGAGATGGCAGTACACCAGGAAATGGCTCTGGTCATGGTTCTGACGAAGGCAATACATCAGAATACGATGATTCTGGTTCTGGCTCTAGCTTGGAGTCTACCTCTCAATCAGGACAGAAAAATGAGAATGAATCAGGCTCTCCTTCTGCCTCAAAATATGAGAATGATTCCAACTCTATCTCTGGACCAGAAGCCGAAACGGAAAATACAAATGGATCAGAATCAGGCTCTGAATTTGAATCTGAATCTTACACCGATACCAATAGGAACCCGGTACCTGAAGACAACTTTGTTGCAACCGATTCCAGCTACTCTGGGAGCGGTCATCATCCGTCAAGTTTAGCGCATCTTTTAACCCAGGAAAGTTTCGCTTTTAGGACAAATCCACCAACACTCGCAATTATTATCTCAATTAACTTCTTTTTTATTTTTTAATCCTTTAGCAATTGATTTTTAGAAACGTTTTTGATTTATTTGCGGCTATGATGCATGATCATTTTTGGTGATTCTGTTAAGAATTTTTTAGAAAATTTCGAATGAACTAGCCTATTTCTTTAGCACTACATACTAAGCAGCTTTTTGAAGCTAAGGCAGATGATGTAAAAAATGTTTTGGACAACCAATATTTCAATTTTGTAGTCTACATATATATACTTTTTTCTTATGGCAGGGCGCATATTGCTCTTGTCCAGTGAATTTGGAACACATCATAGCATAATGCCCAATAGCGCGAATCTCAAGATTTGGAAAATCCCGATGATAAGAAAAGTTTCAGGAAATTGCGTTAATTGAGCTATGGGTCTTGATTGTCGAATGGTATTGAGGTGAGCTCCAGCTACCAGGGAAAATACGCCACTGTCTTTTAAGAAGAATAGAAAATAGTTTTCCAAATTGCACAAGCGTACTCACAGCAAAGCCAAAAAAAAAAAAAAAATACTAGAACAAAAGGAACAATTTTTCCAAAATCAAATTGGAAGTTTTTACACAAATGACTTTGATAATCTGAGGTTGGAAACAGATGAGTCTTTTAACCACAACAAGAACAGAGGCCTGTGTAGTATAATATCACCGCCAATAGTAATGTTGAAATAAGAGTCCAGCTAGAAGTTAGTGAAAGCACTTTCAAAAACAGCGCTTGATGAGTCTCATCCGAATACATAAGAAACAAGTTTTTAGGACTAAGTTAATAGATTTTGTGACATCGTGAGCCCAAGAATATAGAGAGGGTGGTTCTTTCCATCTTACGGATCAATTCAACCAGCACAATTCTGCAACTAAAAAGACTTGGAGAAGATTGAACGGTTTGGCTAACCCCGAATCCTTATCTGTCACAAAGTCAAAAAGCTCTGCGACCTGGGTCCTTGAGGTTTACGGGTTAGCGAAACATGTTAAGGAGAATCCCAGGCACGGAAACCCTGTATATAATACAGCATTGTAATTTTTATACTAACAGAGAGTTTGTTGCTAGAAGATACACAAACCTCAATTAAAGAATGGATAACTGAGAATGCAGACAATATTCTCGGAGTACCAAAATATACGGAACTGTAGATGGGAACTACCTCTAATGAACTTGATTTTTCCCTTTTTCATTTAGGCATTAGTTTTGGTATCCACGATATTCTCTTTTTATTTCATACCTCAGTGCTAAGCATGTGCACATTCCTAACACCAACATGCTAGTTTACCCGGACTGGTCAATTACCATCTCTGGTGAGCAAGAGACCATGAGACTATATCTTCAACAGTTTGGAATTTTATACAAGATTTAAAGTTTTTTGTGTTATACTTGCACAATTATTGACAAAAAGTCTGTTAGAAGGTCTATAATACCAATTCTAAATCTGATTGTAAGCTTCTCTGAAATAAAAGAAAATAAACTAATACAAATAAAGTTAAACCTGAGCTCTTCAAATCAAGGAAAATAAATGTTTTGATAATAAATGTCTTGCGAATAAATGCTTTGAAACGTTAAAAGAAAAACAAAAGCGATATGAGAGGCATTAAGTTGAAAGGGCTAGAGGCTAAGCGATAAGTTGGCAATCCAGACCCGATATATGTCTGTAAACTTGGGGTAGCGGATGCTGAAGGATTGACACCGTTTGATGGAATTGCTGAAGGATAAGACGCATAACTAGTAGACAATCCATCAATGGGCCTAGAGCCAGATGAATCACTGCCATCTCCAGAACCAGAGTCGGTGGAGCTGAGCAGACTTGGGGAACCAGATTCTCCAGACTCACCATTTTCTGAAGCAGCGCCTGAACTTGAGCCAGATTCTCCAGATGCTGATCCAGATGCTGATCCAGATGCTGATCCAGATTCATTTCCATCTCCAGAACCAGAGTCAGTGGAGCTGAGCAGACTTGGGGAACCAGATTCTCCAGACTCACCATTTTCTGAAGCAGCGCCTGAACTTGAGCCAGATTCTCCAGATGCTGATCCAGATGCTGATCCAGATGCTGATCCAGATTCATTTCCATCTCCAGAACCAGAGTCAGTGGAGCTGAGCAGACTTGGGGAACCAGATTCTCCAGACTCACCATTTTCTGAACCAGATCCTGAGCCGGAGCCATCTCCAGAACCGCTGCCGTCGCCAGAGCCAGATGCTGAGCTATCTCCGGAACCAGAACCAGAACCAGAACCAGTGGAGCTGAGTAGACTTGGGGAGCCAGATTCGCCAGACTCGCCATTCTCTGAAGCAGCTCCTGAGCTTGAGCCAGATTCTCCAGATGCTGATCCAGATGCTGATCCAGATGTTGAGCCAGATCCTGCTGAACCAGATCCACTGCCATCTCCAGTACCAGAGTCAGTGGAGCTGAGTAGACTTGGGGAACCAGATTCTCCAGACTCACCATTTTCTGAAGCAGATGCTGATCCAGATGCTGAGCCAGATGCTGAGCCAGATGCTGAGCCAGATGCTGAGCCAGACCCACTGCCATCTCCAGAACCAGAGCCAGAGCCGGAGCCGGAGCCAGAGCCAGAGCCAGATTCACCAGATGCTGATCCAGATGCTGAGCCAGACCCACTGCCATCTCCAGAACCAGGGTCGGTAGAGCTGAGTAGACTTGGGGAGCCAGATTCGCCAGACTCACCATTCTCTGAAGCAGCTCCTGAGCTTGAGCCAGATTCACCAGATGCTGAGCCAGATGCTGAGCCAGACCCACTGCCATCTCCAGAACCAGAGTCGGTAGAGCTGAGTAGACTTGGGGAACCAGATTCGCCAGACTCGCCATTCTCTGAAGCAGCTCCTGAGCTTGAGCCAGATCCATTTCCATCTCCAGAACCAGAGCCAGAGCCAGAGCCAGATTCACCAGATGCTGAGCCAGATGCTGAGCCAGATGCTGAGCCAGACCCACTGCCATCTCCAGAACCAGAGTCGGTAGAGCTGAGTAGACTTGGGGAGCCAGATTCGCCAGACTCACCATTCTCTGAAGCAGCTCCTGAGCTTGAGCCAGATCCATTTCCATCTCCAGAACCAGAGCCAGAGCCAGAGCCAGATTCACCAGATGCTGAGCCAGATGCTGAGCCAGATGCTGAGCCAGATGCTGAGCCAGACCCACTGCCATCTCCAGAACCAGAGCCGGAGCCGGAGCCAGAGCCAGAGCCGGAGCCAGAGCCAGAGCCGGAGCCAGAGCCAGAGCCAGATTCACCAGATGCTGATCCAGATGCTGAGCCAGACCCACTGCCATCTCCAGAACCAGAGTCGGTAGAGCTGAGTAGACTTGGGGAGCCAGATTCGCCAGACTCACCATTCTCTGAAGCAGCTCCTGAGCTTGAGCCAGATTCACCAGATGCTGAGCCAGATGCTGAGCCAGACCCACTGCCATCTCCAGAACCAGAGCCAGAGCCAGAGCCAGATTCACCAGATGCTGAGCCAGATGCTGAGCCAGATGCTGAGCCAGATGCTGAGCCAGACCCACTGCCATCTCCAGAACCAGAACCAGAACCAGTGGAGCTGAGTAGACTTGGGGAGCCAGATTCGCCAGACTCACCATTCTCTGAAGCAGCTCCTGAGCTTGAGCCAGATTCACCAGATGCTGATCCAGATGTTGAGCCAGATCCTGCTGAACCAGATCCACTGCCATCTCCAGTACCAGAGCCTGAGCCTGAGCCTGAGCCTGTTCCACTTTCAGATCCATTACCATCTCCATTTCCAGAACCAGAACCAGAACCAGTGGATCCAAGTAGAGTGGGGGATCCTGACTCGCCAGACTCACCATTTGTCGAGCCAGAACCAGAACCGCTTCCTGAACCTTCACCAGTGCCGCTTCCAGAGGTTGATCCTTCACCAGAGCCTGTGCCGGAACCAGATCCATTTCCATTTCCATTTCCATTTCCATTTCCATTTCCATTTCCATTTCCATTTCCATTTCCATTTCCATTTCCATTTCCATTTCCATTTCCATTTCCATTTCCATTTCCATTTCCGTTTCCGTTTCCGTTTCCGTTTCCGTTTCCGTTTCCGTTTCCGTTTCCGTTTCCAGGGCCTGAAGAGGGCGTAGAGGAACCTCCAGAAGATACCCCTGAAGCTTGCGAAGAGGGACCAGACGATGGTTCACCAGAAGGTCCTGATGAAGGTCCTGATGATACTCCCGAGGGTTCACCAGAAGGTCCTGATGAAGGTCCTGAAGATACTCCTGATGGTTCACCAGAAGGTCCAGACGATGGGCCAGAAGAAGGTCCAGATGATACTCCTGATGGTTCACCAGAAGGTCCTGATGAAGGTCCAGATGAGACTCCTGATGGTTCACCAGAAGGTCCAGACGATGGGCCAGAAGAAGGTCCTGATGAGACTCCCGAGGGTTCACCAGAAGGTCCTGAAGAAGGTCCTGATGAAGGTCCTGATGATACTCCTGATGGTTCACCAGAAGGTCCTGATGAAGGTCCTGATGAGACTCCCGAGGGTTCACCAGAAGGTCCTGATGAAGGTCCTGAAGATACTCCTGATGGTTCACCAGAAGGTCCAGACGATGGGCCAGAAGAAGGTCCAGATGATACTCCTGATGGTTCACCAGAAGGTCCTGATGAAGGTCCAGATGAGACTCCTGATGGTTCACCAGAAGGTCCTGATGAAGGTCCTGAAGAAGGTCCTGATGAAGGTCCTGATGATACTCCTGATGGTTCACCAGAAGGTCCTGATGAAGGTCCTGAAGATACTCCTGATGGTTCACCAGAAGGTCCAGACGATGGGCCAGAAGAAGGTCCTGATGATACTCCCGAGGGTTCACCAGAAGGTCCTGATGAAGGTCCAGATGAGACTCCCGAGGGTTCACCAGAAGGTCCTGATGAAGGTCCTGATGATACTCCTGATGGTTCACCAGAAGGTCCTGATGAAGGTCCTGATGATACTCCTGATGGTTCACCAGAAGGTCCAGATGAAGGTCCTGAAGATACTCCTGATGGGTCACCAGAAGGTCCAGATGAAGGTCCTGAAGAAGGTCCTGAAGAAGGTCCTGAAGAAGGTCCTGAAGATACTCCTGATGGTTCACCAGAAGGTCCAGATGAAGGTCCTGATGAGACTCCCGAGGGTTCTCCAGAAGGTCCTGATGAAGGTCCTGAAGAAGGTCCTGAAGATACTCCCGATGGTTCTCCAGAAGGTCCAGATGAAGGTCCTGATGAGACTCCCGAGGGTTCTCCAGAAGGTCCTGATGAAGGTCCTGATGAAGGTCCTGATGAAGGTCCTGATGAAGGTCCTGAAGAAGGTCCTGAAGATACTCCCGATGGTTCTCCAGAAGGTCCAGACGATGGGCCAGAAGAAGGTCCTGATGATACTCCTGATGGTCCACCAGAAGGTCCTGAAGAAGGTCCAGATGATACTCCCGAGGGTTCACCAGAAGGTCCTGAAGAGGGTCCTGAAGATACTCCTGATGGTTCACCAGAAGGTCCAGACGATGGGCCAGAAGAAGGTCCTGAAGATACTCCTGATGGTTCACCAGAAGGTCCTGATGAAGGTCCTGATGAGACTCCCGAGGGTTCACCAGAAGGTCCTGATGATGGGCCAGATGATACTCCTGATGGTTCACCAGAAGGTCCTGAAGAAGGTCCTGAAGATACTCCCGATGGTTCTCCAGAAGGTCCTGATGAAGGTCCAGATGAGACTCCCGAGGGTTCACCAGAAGGTCCAGATGAAGGTCCTGATGAGACTCCCGAGGGTTCACCAGAAGGTCCAGATGATGGGCCAGAAGAAGGTCCTGATGATACTCCTGATGGTTCACCAGAAGGTCCTGACGATGGGCCAGAAGAAGGTCCTGATGATACTCCTGATGGTTCACCAGAAGGTCCTGATGAAGGTCCTGATGAGACTCCCGAGGGTTCACCAGAAGGTCCAGATGATGGGCCAGAAGAAGGTCCTGAAGATACTCCTGATGGTTCACCAGAAGGTCCAGACGATGGGCCAGAAGAAGGTCCAGATGATACTCCTGATGGTTCACCAGAAGGTCCTGAAGAAGGTCCAGATGAGACTCCCGAGGGTTCACCAGAAGGTCCAGATGATGGGCCAGAAGAAGGTCCTGATGATACTCCTGATGGTTCACCAGAAGGTCCTGACGATGGGCCAGAAGAAGGTCCTGATGATACTCCTGATGGTTCACCAGAAGGTCCTGATGAAGGTCCTGATGAGACTCCCGAGGGTTCACCAGAAGGTCCTGATGATGGGCCAGATGATACTCCTGATGGTTCACCAGAAGGTCCAGATGATGGGCCAGAAGAAGGTCCTGAAGATACTCCTGATGGTTCACCAGAAGGTCCAGACGATGGGCCAGAAGAAGGTCCAGATGATACTCCTGATGGTTCACCAGAAGGTCCTGAAGAAGGTCCAGATGATACTCCCGAGGGTTCACCAGAAGGTCCTGATGATGGGCCAGATGATACTCCTGATGGTTCACCAGAAGGTCCAGATGATGGGCCAGAAGAAGGTCCTGAAGATACTCCTGATGGTTCACCAGAAGGTCCAGACGATGGGCCAGAAGAAGGTCCAGATGA